>OX359279.1:12072500-12367500 GCA_947179155.2 Hedera helix
GAGTTACATGTTGATATAATTGACAATATGTTGTCTACCTATTTATTTATATATAGTTTGTTGTGTCGTACAAGGCTATATACATTTGAAATATGATCCTTATTCTCACTAGCAAATCTTTAATTAGATTTATCAAACTATATATATAGAGGGTAATATAGTTTGATGAAAATAGTAAGAGGTACCAATTTAAATAAGGACCTAATTTATTTTGATAATTAATGAAATGAATGCATGCTAAAATGTTGTCTATTTTTCACATGCAGAATTTTATAAATGTCAAGCTCACTATCACTGCATAGCATACTTGATGCTAACAAACTGAACAGACCTAATTACACAGACTAGTTAAGGAATTTGAGAATTGTTCTCACTGTTGAAAAACTTTCCTTGTGTCCTAAATTCATCTGTCCCTACAACTGTTGTAGTAAATGCTTTTGAGAAAAAAGTTGCTACTTTTAAGAAGTGGCAATATGATGTAGTTGTAGCTCAATGCATTATACTCGCATCCATGAGTAACAAGCTTCAGCATCAGTATGAAAAGATGGATGCTACTACTATACTGCTTCACCTTAAAGATCTTTATGGTGAACAAAGTAGGACTGCTAGATATCAAATATATAAGAAGCTCTTCCGATCTCGGATGATTGAGGGCACTACCATTGAGACTCATGTCCTCAAGATGATTAATCTGATTAAATAACTTGGACAATTAGGGTTCGTGATGGATGTGAAGTTAAGCCAAAATCTGATCTTGCAGTCACTCTCGAACATATTCTCACAATTTGTTGTGAATTTTCACATGAATAAGTGGACGCCAGCTTGCCTGAGTTACTGAACATGTTAAAAACTGCGGAGGGTCACTTCCCATCTAAGAAGAACCAAGTCTTGTTGGTAGATGATTCTTCCAAGAAAAGGAAGAAGCCCAAGGGAACTTCTCAAAAGAAGAAATCTAAGAAGTCTAAAGGCAAGGCAAAAGTAAAGGATAATAAGACGGTAGATCCAGATAGTAAATGAATGTGCTTCCATTGCAACAAGCCGAGTCACTGGAAAAGAAATTATAAGGAGTATATTACAAGTTTAAAGTAGAAGAAGCTTTTGTTCATGATTGAAATAAATCTTTTTGTAAGACAAAGTTTTGCTTGGGTATTAGATACCGACTATGGTTCTAACATATGTAATACTATGTAGGGACTAAGCAGAAGTAGAAAGCTGAACTACGATGAAGTCATCTTGTGCGTTGGGAATGGAGCAAAGGTTATTGTATTAGCCGTAAGAACTTATTATTTAGCATTGCCTTTGGGCAAGTCCATTAGTTTAAATAATTATTATTATGATTCACTACTTATAAGAAATATTATTTTTTATTGCTATGTTAGATAAGGACGGTTTTGAGATTATAACAAAGAACAATAATTGTTCTATTTATAAAAATAATATTTTGTTTGTTATTGGAAATTTAGTGAATGGACTTTACTAACTTGACTTGTAAGAAAATATATTACAAATTGAACAAATTAAGAAAAAAAAAGAGATAATGTAAATTATATACCATAGACTTGGTCATATTAATGAAACAATATTAAATAAGTTGCATAAAGATGGACATTTAGAGCTATCTGATTACAATCATATCCAATTGTGAATCTTGTCTCATGGGTAAAATGACTAAATCTCCTTTTAGTGGAGAATGGGAGAGAGTTACAAAGTTGTTAGAGTTGGTACACACAGAGCTATGACAACACACGCACGAGGAGGGTATTCATATTTCATTACTTTCACTAATGATCATTCTAGATTTGTATGTGTATTTGATGAAATACAAGTCCGAATCGTTTGAAAAGTTCAAAGAATTCATAAGTGAAGTAGAGAAACAAACTAACAAGAGTATTAAGATTCTTCGATCATATCGAGGAGGGGAATATTTAAGCAATAAGTTTCTCGATTATCTTAAAGAAAATGGTATAATCACACAACAATGCCATAATTAAATGGTGTGTCTGAAAGGAAAAATTAAACCTTGTTAGACATAGTCCATTCTATGATGAGTTTTACCGATCTTCTAGTTTCCTTCTGGGGTTATGCCCTAGAAACGGCTGGACACCTACTTAACAAGGTATCTTCAAAATCCATCCCAAAGACCTCATATAAAGTATGGACAGGGAGGAAACCAAATCTTAAGTATATTATGATTTGGGGATGTCCAGCTTATGTCAAAAGGTTTGAGCATGATAAGTTAGAGATAAGATCTTATAAGTATAAATTTGTGGGATATCTTGAAAAATCTGAAGGATATTATTTCTATCATCTTACTGATCAAAAAGTGTTTGTTGCGAAACATGCTACCTTATTAGAAAATGAGTTTATCTTTAAAGGGGTTAGTGAGAGTAAGATAAATCTTGAAGAAGTTCAAGAACCGTGAAACACTATAGGTCAAATTGAGGTTCCTAATCAAGTAACACAAATTATTGTACCACAACCTATTCAAAAGTCTGGAAGTGTACCGAAGATAACTAAAAGGTATGGATTCATCATAGAAGATGATGATGAGGTACGCATTATAGATGATTATGATCCATTAACTTATGAAGAGGCTATGAGTAATAAAGACTCAGAGAAATGGCTAGCAGCCGTGAAATCTAAGATGAACTCCATGTATGAGAATCAAGTATGGACTTTAGTTGCTCCATCTGAGGGCTTTAAGCTCATCAAGTACAAATGGGTCTTTAAGAGAAAGATTGGAGCAGACGGCAATGTAGAAACCTATAAAGCCCGATTAGTTGTAAAATATTTCAAACAAAGACAAGGTGTTTACTATGATAAAACCTTATCACCAGTAGCAATGCTCAAGTCCATTCGGATTTTTCTTGCAATTACAACTTATTATGACAACGAGATCTGACAAATAGATGTGAAAATGGTAGTCCTCAATGGAAAACTTGATGAGGATGTATATATGATACATCAAGAGGATTTTGTTTCAAAAGTTGGCACAAATAAAGTCTGTAAGCTATAACAATTTATTTATGGATTGAAGCAAGCTTCTCGAAGATAGAACATCCATTTTGATGAGACAATCAAAGAATTTGATTTTATCAAAAAGGTGGATGAACCATGTATGTACAAGAAGGTTAGTGGGAGTGCTGTGACATTCATTGTATTGTATGTTGATGATATATTACTGATAGGGAATGATGTTCCAATGCTACAGTTGATTAAGATTTGGTTGTCTAAACACATCTCCATGAAGGACTTAGGAGAAGCATCCTATATTTTGGGGATGAAGATATATAGAGATAGATCTAAAAGGATGTTTGGCTTGTCCCAAAGAATATACATTGATTCGATACTAAAGAAGTTTAGCATGGAAGATTCCAAAAGATGACTCATACCCATGGGTCTAGAATACATCTCTCTAAGAAGCAGGCCCCAAAGACACTTGAAGAGAGAGACCGTATGAGTAAGATTTCTTATGCCTCAACAATAAGATCTAACATGTATGGGATGATATGTACAAGACATGATGTTACTCATGCACATAGTGTAACAAGCAGATATCAGTCTAATATTGGAGAAGAACACTAAAAGGTAGTGAAAAATATCCTAAAGTACTTAAGAAGAACTAAGGATGTATTTCTTATTTACGGTGGGTCTGATTTGAAACTAGAGGGCTATACAGACTCAAGTTTTTAAATTGACCAAGATGACAGTAAATTCGTTTTGGGTTATGTGTTTACCATAAACGGTGGCGCAGTGAGTTAGAAAAGTTCCAAACAACAAACAATTCCTGATTCAGTGACAGAGGCAAAGTACATAGCTACCAGTGAAGCTGCAAAGAAAATTGTTTGGATGAAGAAGTTTATTACAGAACTTGAAGTGATTTCTAGCATTTAAGGACCAATGGCTTTATTTTATGACAACACAGGAGCTGTTGCACAAGCCAATGAACTTAGGTCTCATAAAAAATCCAAACATGTGTTGCGGCAGTTTCATTTGATTAGAAAAATTATTGAAAGATGAGATGTCACCTTGGAGCGTGTGGACTCTCTTGACAACATAGCAGATCCATTTACTAAAATTTTAACTCAACAACAGTTTGATCATCACTTAAAGAAGATGGGTATTAGATACCATGATAATTGACATTAGTGTAAGTGGGAGATTAAAAGTAGTATGCACACAAACCAATCATATTTGATATGATGTAGCATGTACTTTGTAATCTTATTCGTTTATTAATAAAAGAATTTATTTATTTAATGGCGTTTCTTATCTATAGTTACTTGTCATATTAATATTGATAAACCCATAGTTTTTGAGTAATACTTTTAGAACCATGATGATGATCATGCTAATGAGAACTAAATTCTTGATAGCTCAAAACTAAAATTATTCCTAATCATTCGAATAGTTAAGTACGTACTATGCTTACTCTTATGAAGAGGATAATTGATCTCATGATCATTTGTGTAAAGACACTAAAGCAAGTATATAGGTGTTTATTAGAGAATAAGTTCACTGAAGGTGACTCGCTTAAGGAATACATAATGGAGTCTTACTTGCATGTCAATAGGAGTTCTTTTTGTGATAGTAGTACAAGTGATCATTGGATTTGAGATCATCATAGTATCTTATGTATAATGAATTATATTTTGACATATTCATTAAAACCTTAAAGGTGTATCAAATGGGATGTTCGGGTATAATAAGTTGTACACGGAGATAGGTGAATTATCAACAAAGAATCTACCACTTCTAGTAAAAAAAGAGAATGTCCTCTGCGATTCGATAAATGACAACTCATTAGTCATTGGCCAATACAAAATGAAAATTAGAAAATAGTTTTTAATTTACATTAATTAAAGTTATTCATTTGAGAATCGAAATGCATATAATCAAATAAAATAAGACTTAACAGTAATATCATGTCTTATATTTGATTGAGACATTATAAGATAGAATACTTAAAATATATGGTAACTATTCGTTGAATATGTTCTTTTGTGATTAAATGCTGAAATCTATCTTATTTGAAAAGTCATTGATCGCTAAGGGGTCTTACCCTTATTGTAAGAATAAATATGATTTATTTAAATGAATTAAATAATTAAATTTATTTATTTAAATAAGATTAGAATTATTCTAATTGATTTATTATACAACCGATTTAAAATAGAGAACCTAAAGGATCACACTGCAAGAGAAAAATAATTATTTAAGAAATAAATGACATAATCGTAATAATAAATTAAGTATATTAAATTTATACTATGGTGATAGAATAAATTAAATAGCTTAATATTTATTATTTAGTATCTTAGAAAAACTAATTATAAATTAATAAGATGAGTCTTATTATTATTATTATTATTATTTAATTAATAAGAGTACTCTCATAATTGATAATCAAGTTTCTAAATGGTTTAGGAATTATAATTATTATATTAAATTAATTAAGTTCCTAATTAGATTAGGAATTTTTTTAAAAACCTTATTCCTAAAGGTGTTATGAGGGTTGACTATATCTATAAATAAGAAGAGTCTTATTATGGATTAAGGTTTACATACACTTCCACAAGTTTTGGGAGAGTACTCACATATTCTCTAGAGAGAGAAAACTAGGGTTTGTCATCACTAACTTCTTGGATTAATATTATTCCTTTGTGGATCACCTCTAGATGCTAAACACTTGGGTGACTAATGTTAATCATTGGAATCTAATCAGTGAAATTTAAGGAGAACGCGAATAACTTGGAGTTGAACTTGTACTCGTGGAAGCTTTGAGTTATACAAAGGTATAAATCTTTTATACTTCCTCAATTAATAATAGTCGTATAAAAATGATCCTGGGTTATGGTTTGTAAAAATTTAAAATCTGATTTTTGCTTGCTTCCGTTGTGCTTTACAATTTGATTGTATGTATTCCATAGTTTTGCAAACCCACAGTGATTGAGTACTGGATGTCTTTGACCCAGTCTTGAAGAAAATGGATGAACTAGAGAGAAGGTTGCTAGGGAAAGACCCAGTTCTGAACCCCATTGATCCGAAGTCTCCCTTTTCTCCGACAATTGTTCGGGAGAGGGCTGATCCGACTAAGAAGCTGTCACCGTTAGAGTCATACGACGGAATTGGTGATCCATATGACCACACTCATTCTTATCAGAGTGTTATAGATTACTACAACCACTCGGTGGCTAGGATGTGTAGGATGTTTGTTACCACCTTAAGGAAGTCGACAAAGCAATGGTTCATGTCTCTACCCCTGAATTGCATTGAATCTTGGCAGGAACTGTGCAACAAATTTTATGAGCGGTTCGGGAGAAACAAAAAGAGGGGGAAGCTTATGGCGTCACTTATGTAGATCAAAGAGAAACCCACCGAGTCCTTGAGTCAATATGTCCAGAGGTTTAGGAAAATAGTTTGGACAATCACGGATCTTAACATGACTCAGGCCTTAGGTTTTTTCACTTCTAGGTTAGATGTTGGGAGGTCTCAAAAGTTTATGAAGGACATTATGTTCAAGCCCTCGAAGGATTTATTGGATGTGTATGATCAAGCAGAGAAATTCATTACAATAGAAAAGGCTATGACAAATTTGAGCTAGAACCAGAATATATCCGACTGACCCAGGAACAATAAAACTAAACTAGAGATGAAGGATCAGGTCTGTCCAAAGGTGAATCCCCCTCAAACGGAGAAGGCATTTTCTATGCCAAAGTAAGATATGAAGACCTATACTCCTTTAAACATTAAGAGAGTTCAGATTTTGGGGGATATTTGTAATATCCCGGATATTTATGAGGTTCAGAAATAGAATCAAACACAATTAAAGGTTAAGGTTCAAAATCTAGATTGTAGGAAAAAAGTGCGTAGTGGAATAATTAAACATTTAACCTAATTTATGTGTTAGGAATTTAATGTTAGTAATCATGAGTTATGAGAATTAAAACCTAGAGTTGGTTAATATGAATATTGTGTGATAAATTAAGAGTTAGATATTTATATGATGTGTAAATACGAAGTCATTAATCACAATTACAGAATGAAATACGAGAAATGAATTTTCCATAAAAGAAAAGTTTCCATAAAAGAAAAGTCTAGAGAAAATGAGAGATGACTATTTTGCCCTAGAGTATTTTGTAATGACTTTAATGTCCTAATAATCATCTAGATACCATTTTACCCTTGGTTGATGAGGTGTAATGACAAGTTTGCCCTTGGAGAAAAATTGAATTTTAATTGGCTCAAACTCCAATTCATTAAATGTTTAGGGCCAAATTGTTGTAAATTTTTATTAGTTGGCCTAATGTAATTTAATTAGAGGTCCAACGTGAGTTGTAAAGAAGTCCAATGGAAGAATTGATTTCCAAGCCCAATGACTTAATTAAATTAAGCCAAACCCTAGTCTAATGAATTAATTATGGTAGCCCAACCTTGAGTCCAATTGATTTAATTGTTGGGAGCCCTAAATGATTTAATCTAGTAGCCCAAATGAAAGTAAATTGGGAGCCCAATTATAATTAAATATGTAGCCCAATGAAAGTTAATATATAGTCCATTGTATGGCCCTATAGAATGTATGTGTTGGGGGGATAAATGTATGTATTAATATATAAGCACATGATGATATAAATGAATAAATGAACAATAAAAATAAATCAAATGGGAGTGAAATGAGGGAGGGAGTCAGCAATGGGAAGAGGGTCCCTTTGGGGTGTGAGTCTCCAAGTAATTCCCTAAATTGCTCAAAGAAAGCCTATTCCCTAAACGCCTTCCAAATGCAAGCATAGTTCCTTGTTTAGTGGATCTATGTTTGCTAGCAATTGGTGAAATGAGATAGATATGCAATGTGTATGTATTTTACTAGCCAAATAAAGGGAATTGATGATAGTGTAGTTTATTAGTTTATTTTTCTAAGTGTTAGAAAGAAACAAGAGAGAGATAGAGCTCTAGAGAAAGGAAAAGAAAGAGAGAAAAGAGAGAAAGCTTAAGAGAGTTCTTGAGAAAGTTAGAGAGTTGTGGGATTAAGAACTTGAAAAAGAATACAAGTTCTAGAGAAGTATAGAGAGGGTTCATTTTTTTGGGTCAAGAAGAAGAAAAAGATGGTGGAACAAGAGTTAGCTTCCAACCATTCAAGAACAAGAAGTAGAAGAACCTACTTTGAAGGTTAAAAGTATTCTAAGCCCTAAACTCGTGTTTTAGTCTTTCATTTATTGTTAAGGTATGTTGTTTATGGGAGTTTGATGGTGTTAATGGTGGATCATGGTGATCCAAAGAAATAAGGGGTTGATGGTGGTGAAAAAGATGTAAGATCACATAGAAAGTTAAGAAATCAAGAGTTGGATGTTAAATTTTTTAAAACCCTAGCTTTGTTTATATATTTTTGAAAAGAAAGCCTTTTTAGAGCTAAAGATTTTAAGATCTATGAGATTTGAACATAGATCTAGAAATATGAGAAGTTATATGTTGATAATATGTGTTTGATATCGTATTTATGCAAGAAAAAATATGATAACTAAGATCTAAAAGATAAGGAAAAGCTAGAGGCTATAATGATTTTCTAAAACTATGAAACTCAAGTGTAAAAACTATTTTGAAGATTTACGTTATGTATTACAAGGCTAGTAAGTCATGTAGCATGATAAACTAGCCAAATAATACATTAGGTGTTAAGATGGTGGCTATTGAACCAAGAAAGCAAAAAAACTAGTTTGCATTCTATGTTTATGAGAAGTTTGAGTCCATTTTCGTTTGGAATTTGAAGGTTTGATCTAAAGAGAAGTTGTAAAGGAAGAAGTTGGGGATGTGTGACCACTTGAATCACTCAAAAAGATTAAAAAATGAGAAAGTTATGACTGTTGGAGTGAGCAAGTGTCGAGTAGTCCAAAAAATAGGGTTTTATTTTGTTGGCCTACCGCCGCAGTGGTGGAAACCATCTCCTCAGCGGTCAAACGTTCTGCATGGCATTGCTGTTGTCGACGCCGGGAAAATCGTCTCCTATTAATAATAATTACCCTTTCCAATTTTAACCTTTGGTTTTAAGATGTGATTTTGAAAAGGGTCGACTTGAGTGTCGATGGGGTTTGAAAGGTTGATTTTATGATTAGCCAATTGACCAGAGTCGCCAGTTGGTATATTTGCAATGGATGTACCAACTCATCCGAGTTTAGTTTTAGTAATTGCTGGCTCATGTATGACTCCGAATTAATTGGTCCGCGAACCGAGATTCATAAAGTCCTTGCTTAAGCAAGGGGAAGGTGTTAGGCACCCCCCGACTTCCGTAAAACAGGGTTACCGCTATCTTAATGCTTTCCTTTCCTTTAAATCCTAAAATGTGTGTTTGTGCGCGTGTGTATGTGTGTGTGCCTATGAAAATCTTTGGAATGCTTTATTTCCGAAAGTACTTCTGAAATCTCGTTGACCCTATGCACGAAGGATTCGATTCGTTTTAAAAAGTTCATTTTTTAAGCTTTCGTTTTTTTGGTAACAAAATCTTTAATGATGATATTTGTGAAATAAGGTTTTCGAATCCTTCGTCAAATAGGAATGGAGTTCATCCGATACTTTTGATTTTATTTTAGCCTACGAGTGATCGAATATCCTACTTTGATTGATTTTATGAAAATCTTTATCTTTTCATTCCAAAATCCTTTTTCCGTGTCGAAAAGGGAAAACCAAGCATTAAAATGACGTTGGAGCTATTTGTGGGCATGTAAGCCTTCTAAATAGTCCCAAACGCCCGCAATCACATATTTCACTATTACAGGGCCTTAAACTCGATTTTCGGTATCGATATTGTTTTAAGGCCCAACATTTACATATTTACAATAAAGGCGCATCGCGATCGTTACATTCAAAAGCTATAAAATAAACTACAAGGATATTATCGGGAGGTTAGAAGGAGATTCTATCCGCAATAAATTCTCTCTAACCGTCCCTAATCCATAGATCTAAAACATATATCGACTACATCGGATCTAACTTCAAAATACACAAAAGCAAAATATTTAAATCGCAATGCCCCAAAACTTCGGATCCACAGTAGATCCACCCAACAAATGCACAAATATTAGATCTATAACAACTTTAACAATAAAATGAAATAAGAACAAGCTCTAACTACATTAAACCCACAAATGCTATAAACTCGGATTTTCGCATTTCAAATGATGAAATAGATACTTTAACACTTGGAGATCACATAGGATACAATATATAGTGTAAAGATTGAACAAAAATCGGAGGAGCCTTCACTCTTCTTTTAAACCTGTAGGTTTCTCTCTCTATCTCTATGCTTCCGCCATTTTTTTCTTTCTTTCTTTCCCGCTTTCTTTCTCTCGGACGCAGAAATGGCCGTTGAATAGCTGACTGGGAGCAGCCGCAGGTGCATCTGCGGCTGCCTGTGGTAGCCGTCTGAGCCGCCGCCTCTGCTGCCGTGTGTTTCCTCGAGCCATGAAAAATGCCCACTTGTCGTTGGCCGCAGATGCATCTGCGACTACCCGGCTTCCTTTTCTCGATTTTTGTGTCACGCAGTCTTAAAACATCATTTTTTGTTGTATTATTTCGGAAGGATGTTACTTGATATAGAATTTGCTCTTTGTGCTTAGCTTCCAGGGGGCGCTGCCCCCTTACACCCCCGCCAGCTCACCGGCGAGCTGGGCAGCCGACTACCGTAAGCATAGTGGCCATTCGTCATCTTTGGTAATCCAATCAGGTTTTTCTGGATCAGCTATTTGCCTTGTCTCAAGTAACCTGATGCTCGTTGTTCGTTGTGGCGGCTTTGACCGTAAGTTGCTGTGGTGGCTTCGTGTTGGGGTCCACCTTCCTTTTCGTATGTCGGGTAAAATGATGATTTTGCCCTCCTGTCTGGGTTAGTATAAAAGTACAAAATTTGGGTGTCTACAGCTGTCGCGGTGGTTTCTACCTCCGCAGCGGTTGTCAGGTATTTTTGAAAAAAATTGATTTTGCAGGACAAGGGTAGTGGCCCTGCTTTGTAATATAAAAACAGGGTTGGGGCCCTGTTCCAAAATTTTAAAATAATAATAATAATAATAATGAACCGGGTTGGGTCGAGTCGTCCAAGTCGGGCCGAATCTGTAAGTCCAAAAAGGTTCAAAAAAATGTGGATTCAATAATTTGGATGAATAAAATATTATTAAATAATTTATAATATTAAAAAATATTATTAAATAAATAATAATATTAAAAAATTAATAAAATATTATTAAATGATTAATAATATTAGAAAATAAATAAAATATTATTAAATAATAAATAATATTAGAAAGTAATTAAATATTATTAAATGATTAATAATAGTAGTAAAGGATTAAAATATTATTAAATGAATAATAATATTAAGAAGTGAATAAAATATTATTAAATAAATAATAATATTAAAAAATGAATAAAATAATATTAAGTGATTAATAATATTAAGAAATGAATAAAATATTGTTAAATGATAAATAATATTAAAAAGTAATTAAAATATTATTAAATGATTAATAATATTGGTAAAAGATTAAAATGTTATTAAATGATTAATAATATTTGAAAATGAATAAAATATTATTAAATAATTAATACTATTAGAAAATAATAAAAAAATTATTAAATGGTTAATAATATTAGTAAATGATTAAAATATTATTAAATGGTTAATAATATTAGTAAGTGATTAAAATATTATTAAATGGTTAATAATATTAGTAAATGATTAAAATATTATTAAATAGTTAATAATATTAAGAAATAATTAAAATATTATTAAATAGTTAATAATGTTAATAACTGATTAAAATATTTTTAAATGGTTAATAATATTAATAAAGGATTAAGATATTAGTAAATGGTTATTAATATTAATAAGTGATTAAAATATTATTAATGGTTAATAATATTAGTAAGTGATTAAAATATTATTAAATAGTTAAGTGATTAAAATATTGTTAAAAGGTTAATAATATTAGTAAGTGATTAAAATGATATTAAATAATTAATAATATTTGAATGTGGTTGTATATTATCAAATGCTGATAATATTTTGAAGTATTTGATACGTTATTAAATGTCTGAAATATTAAGTTATGTAAAAGAAGAGATTTTAATTGAATTAAACCAAGGTAAAGAGTCCATTAGTGACTAATTATTAGACCAACTTATTAAATGTAGATTATACGAAGAACTTGTTGTGTTGGTGTAAGTTGGTAAGCAAACTCGATATGTCCAAACTATGGTTTGGCTAGGGTTTTGTCCGAAAGTCAAAAGTTCATTTGTCGATCATTTTAAAAGTTAATAAATTAAAATTAGGGTCTTAAATTGAGACTAATTAATAGTTATTGTAACTAATGATTACGTCAATCTCATACAAAATTATAGGTTGATCGGAAGACGCAAAAATAACATAAGACGGATAAGCTTACCAAGCAAGTTTTTCAGGACTTATTGCAATGTGTAAAAACTGTTACGCGTGTACTTGTTATATGTGTACATTGATGCTAAATGTAAATTGTTGTTATGTTTTAATATGTATTGATGTGCCTTTATGCATTCATGTGATATAAATTATTGATATGGAAATTGTTGACATTAGTTTAACTGTTGAAGTTGAGCTGCATGACATGTGGGAATTATAATGCATGATTGGTATGAAGCATATATAAATGCGAATTATGAAAAGCATGATGCTTGAATAAAAAATGTAATGCATGAGATAAGACAAGTATATGTACGATGTCATACATGGATATAATGTTAAGGACGCATGATGCATGAACTATGTGTTATATGTTAAACTGTTAGACCTGCTGAGCAGTCGTGCTCACTCTTGCTATTAAATAATACTTTCAGATAAGCACGAAATATCTAAAAATTTTCGATAAAAACCAAGAAACAGGATTGCAAATTACTTTCACCCGAAAGTCTAAACACTTGTTATAGTTATGAGTCCAGTTGGACAGGTAAAGAAGTGCGGGTATCTTGAGTGTTTTGAGACTCATAATCTTTGTAATAGAAGGAATTACGACATGGAGATGTAATAAGAAATTATAAAGATTGCAATTTTGAGGCAAAAGATCAAAGAGGATAAATATGTTATATAAAATTTAAATTTATTGAGTTTTTAGCTGCATTGCATTATATAATGTTGTAAATTTTATAAGAAGGTTGAACACTAACGCACGGGGGTCGCCTGTCCAGTGCGGTGATTCTCGGGACGTTACAATATTAGGGGAAAACAATTTTTTGAACCCTCCTGGAAGAGAGGTCAGGGGTATAAGGGGAATAACAAGTGTATTGCAACTACCATTAGATGACAGGACATACAACTAGGCGGTGCTATGAACTCAAAGACCACATAGAAAAGAATGTACATAATGGAGAGCTTGTTCAGTATATGGCTAGGTGGGAGGTCACGACACGAGTAAAATCTTAGGAAGATCATCGGGAAGCTGATTAGGATAATCACCCAAGGAATAATTGACGTTATTACAAGAGGAACCTTTTAGAGGCAGACTAGAAAAAAACTGTAACGCACCAAAATTTCTACGTTCCTTAATTCTATCAATTCAATTCTGGATTTCATAATCATTAATCTTAAAATCAAATTATATTATCATCAATCAACTTAACGACGATTTCGTGCGTTAAAATGTAATCCTTTAACCCTTAAAATCATTATTTGACCATAATGCGGTCCATAAATCTGTTTATTTATCTTACCATTTATTAGAACTTAGGTCAAACATTTATTCATTGTGACCTAGTCTATTATAATTTCATAATCATATAATTTGTGATTCAACTTAACATCACATGTGAATATACTCATCATATATCTCTGTTATATATAAACTATGCTTACCTCCCGCCTGCTCCGTATCTGAGTCTGTTTACATATAATCATCCATTGTATCTATATCCATACATGTATCTATTATACATATATGTACCATATATAGGAGTTTATTACATATCAAACTCGATTACCAAATAATACATTTGCCTTATTCCTTTACAACATTTTCAAAAATGAATTACATTTACTACTATTACTATGGATTGACAAACCATACATTCATTCCTATTACAATCATGGTTTAATATTTAAAACCAAAACGTTTCATCACTTGCATCTGTACAACTTTATATTTAACTGGCTTGCTTGCACATTGCATAAATTACATATAACAAATTTACTTCTCGCTTATCCGTACATTCACATTCCTTTACCTTAGCTTAATCGGAATCGGAACATCCGGCATCTCGTACTTTACCTGAAATGTTAGTTCATAGCAAGAGTGAGCACATAGGCTCAGTAAGTCAATCAGATAACACCTTTCATGCTTACAGTTTATATTTATGTGTCATGCATCATCTACTTTACCATGCTATGCTTAATGACACATATTCCACTTAACAGTTAATACACATAGTTGCACGAAGTGCACATTTCAACTATCACATAGTTCACGTAGAACAATTAGTACACTTAAGTCTGAAAAACTTGTCTGATTTGCATTTATTTACACTTAACCTTTACCGCTTCGCTTGGCCTTTCTATCCTTTCTTGCCTCAGGTTGTTAGTCCGAACCTTATCTGTCAACATTGTACCTATATATCAGTATAGGATCATAAAACTTAATATAACTTGTCAAACTTATCTCATAATTACACGACTATTCGTCTCTAATCATTTCACATTTGATGTATTATACCTTAGTTAAGTTAATTATACATCTTAACTCATTACCGACATTTTTCATAACTCATATCATGATTTGGCTTAACTTTAGGCATGTTATATTATGCCATTTATCATTTCATTAAATCTTGACACCCTTTATATTGGTCATTATTTATGTATCTAAGGTTTACATAGCATATCTTTATCATTCTATATCAAAACGTCGCATTTTGGACAGTATACAAATAAAATCTTTTTCTGTGAACAGTACATCTCGCCCCGGCGAGATGTTTAACACACAACATCTCGCTGGCCGTGAGATGTCCTCGACCAAACTTGGCCCCAGCGCCCCCTGAACTCGCCCCGACCAACTTCTACAGTAGCACTGCGCCCTGGAGCGGTTTCTAGTTCAAATGACTGCGCCCCGGCGCGGTCCTGCTGTCTCAGATTCTGTGGTTTTTGCTGTTACTTCGGTGATTTTTAACTCATTCCTCACACATCCAATTAACTCTAAATTTGGAACAGAATTAGGTATTTCTACCTAGTATTTTATAAAAAATTTACTTGCCTCGTTTGGCTTATCAAAATCATAGAAACAATAGCCCATAGGGGGGCGTTCCAACTCGTTTTCAACTTAAAACTCAAATTTACCAACTTTGTGATTTTTGGCCATTTGCATCAAAACTTCATTCTAACACTCAATAAAGTTCATATACATCATATATGACATGCCCAAACTTTTAAAAGCATAAAATTTTGCACGAGCCGATATTTGTCCGTTAAAATCCATTTAGGGTCGAAATAATCGATTTCGATCGTTTGAATCGTCTTTTCGCTAAAATTTCCATTCATTGATTACCAAATCAACCTAAACACGTGTAATAACATAAAACTAGGTCGTTTGACTTCATTTCACCTTTAATTCCTCAAAATTGTAAAAAATCACACTTTGACGACATTTTGTCAACTTTTCAAATTTTAAAACTAAACGTAACTTGACATCTTAAACTCAACACACCACATAGGCTATCCTATACACATTTAACAACTTTATGTATTCACGTAACTTCTATACGAACCTTTTAAAATACTTTACAGATTATGATTTGATTTCATTGTAAATTATAGCCTAATATTGTAACTTTCTTTTCAAAACATGATTTTTAGCCTTCAATGCATCTTTAAAGCTATCTAGCATAAAAATATGTATATTTCTTACATGTTCAACCTTTCAAACTAGGTTTTCATCAAATCTAGCAACATATAACACATGATCATATCTTAAATTATGATTTCTAGCTTGAATTCATACATGAATAGTACACCACCTTTTGTTCTACAATATATAGGCTTTGGGTTTCATAATAATCTACACACATATCGCACATACTCCACCTAATCAACGCATATAGCCAAAGATTCATGCATGACTATCCTTGTTCTTGAACTTAAATACATAAACACAAAATCTTAAAGCTTGAACATAGTTATACCTTCTTGGATGTCCAACTTTTTTACATAAAGAGCTTCCTCATGATGAGACCTTCCTCTTTTCTTTTTGCTCCATATTCATCTAAGCTTCCTAGCTCCAAAAAATCCAAGTTTTCTTGCCTAAGCTTTCATGGCTTCTCTATTCTCTCTCTTAAGGCCAAAATTTCCAGCAACATGAAAATGAGGAAGAAGAGTGCTTGTTTTGCTTTTGATGGGAGTTAACCCCAAGCTAGTTAATTCAACTTAATCATGGTTAACCCAACCAAGGGTACTTTGGTCTTTTCACATAATTAGTCAAGGATATTTTTGTCATTTCAACTCTTGGGACACAACGGTCATTACTTAATTTGTCAAGGGTAATTTGGTCCTTTAGGACACAAAGGTCATTAATCAAATTGTTGAGGGTATTTTGGTCATTA
Source organism: Hedera helix (assembly GCA_947179155.2). Taxonomy (NCBI): domain Eukaryota; kingdom Viridiplantae; phylum Streptophyta; class Magnoliopsida; order Apiales; family Araliaceae; genus Hedera; species Hedera helix. The sequence goes on from OX359279.1 coordinate 12,089,097, forward strand.
TATCCTTCTAGGACACAATTTTTGTGAGGACCCGAATTTTCAAGATTTCTTTAATAATATTAAATGAGAATTTAATTGATAAAATTATCAAGATTGCGTAAATTAATTATTATTTTATGTGATTTAAGGTATGTGATGAGATTTAATTAGTAAATTAAATCTTTGCAGAGATTATGATAAATGGTATTGAATTTAAATAATTAAAAAGTAAATAAGTTGTTTAAAAATAATTTATGAGGAATAAAAGAAATTTTAGGTAAAGGTACAATAAATTGTATAATTAAATTATTGTGAAAGTGCAGAAATTATATTTAAATGAGATTATATGGAAATGTGAGGAATATGAATGTGCATGTTTAATTAATAATTATAAATTTTATTAATTATGGAAATTAAGGGATTAATAATTAAATTAATCCAAAGTTAAATAAAAAGCGAATGAGGAAGTTGGTAAAATTAAAAATATTGATTATATAATTAATCAATAAATATGGTGAAGGTTTAAAGATTATTTAAGAGGCGGAAGTAATTTTATAAATTATATACCAATAAAGTATATAATTTATACAAGAAAATTAAAAAAAAATATTAATTGGGGAATAATTATAAATTATATAAGAATTATTATATAATTTATATAAGAGGATTAAAATAATGAGAGAGTTAATAAATGTATAATTTTGATTATATAATTAATTAATAATTATGGAGGAATTTAAAGAAATTATTTAAAAGGAGAATATAATTATATAAATTATATAATATTAAATTATATAATTTATATATAAAGAAATTAATGTGAAATGTAAAGAAATGAAATTAAATGAGGAAAAATGAATGTTTTAATTCATTAAAAATTATGTTTATGCATAATTGAATTCTTATGACTTTTATGAAGAATAATATTTCAGAAACGGGAACATGTTAATGTAACATGTTGTCCAAGTAACGGAGTGAAAAATTACAAAAAATAATTTTTATATGTTATATGAATTATTTTATGAATTTTGGAGGTATAAAATACCTCATATAATTACATGCATGTCACTATGCGTGTACAAAATTTGTCAAATAAGGTACCTAAAAGAGGTCTAAATATTAGTTATAATTCATGTTATGATTTTTGGTGAATTAAAATAAATATTTTATATACATTATATAAAATATTTATTACACGTAATAACTACGTAATGTATTAAATTATTTAATTTTTTTGCATACTAATCCGAAATTGGCTAAGTCGGTGGTGGTGAGAGTCGGTGGACTCTTTATATTTTCCAAGTTGGTTAATTGTGGTTATTAAAAAGGAAAGGCAATGCAAGTAAAGAGAAGGAAAAGGAAGAAAATAAAAGAAAACAAAGCAAAAATAACCAACTCTCTTTTCCCTTCCATCCGAACACCACCACCACCTTTGCCGGAAACCTCCATGGCCACCACAAGAGAGGATTGTTGATGCTATTAAGAGGAAGAAAGGCTTCAAAGGAATGTTTTAGAAGATATAAAATTAATTTAATGATTTTATTTTGGGTATTTATGGTATTAAATATAATTTATGAAAATTTTTAAATAATTAGAATTATTATTCTAAATAATTTTAGGATGTATATATATGAATTATGTAATTTTTGGAATGATTTTGTGTTGAAAAATTGGAGCAAAATGGTGTATTTTGTGCTAATTGATTTCTGCCGGAAGAAAAAAACTGGAAAAAGAAAAAAAAAAGGAGCACCGCGCAATGCGCGGACGAATTTTTCCCGGAATTGGACCAAAACGACGGTGTTTTTGGACACGGGAAAGGGGGGAAGCCGCGCCATGTGCGGGGCTGGAAGAACAGCTGGGAAACGACGCCGTTTTGGCGTCGGTAGCGAGGGGCCGCGCGCAATGCGCGACCGACGACAACGCTGGAAATTACCAGCGTGCCCCTGGGCTTTTCTAGAAATACCGACCGTGTCCTTTGACCATGGAAATTACGGAAACGCCCCTGGACTTTCCAAAAAATTCTGGTTGTGTCCTTAAGGGCGCGGAAATTACCAAAATGCCCTCAAAAGTGATTTTTAATTGAAATAAATGTTTAAAAATTGTTTATAAATCATAGAAAATTATAGAAAAATACTAAAAATGTAGAAATGATGTTTAGGGATTAAATTTAATATTTCTATAAAAATATTAAATATTGGGGATTAATATTTAAATGTTTAAATATTAATCTAATAAGGTTATAATTTAGAAAATGGTTAAATAAAATTTTCGGACAACCAAATATGTTAAATTTTATCCGATGAGCCGGGTTGTCCGTAGTGAAGGCATTAAATATTAAGTTATGTTAATATTTTAAAGGACGAGGTTAATATAATTAACCGTATTATGTAATAATTGGCCCAAAGATTATATTAAATTAGTAAATTAATATCATGAAGAGATAAATTATTATTATTTGATTATTTTATGATCATAGGTTGACCGAGAGAGGGTTTTGAGCTATCAATTAAGTAATTGAACGTCCAGGCAAGTTCTTCAGTCCTTTAATGCTACATGTTGTCTGTTATGATATGCTAATACTTGTTTAAATGCATATAAATTATGTGTTATGTGATATGTGGATAATATGACAATTATGTGTACTTTGTGCAATAATGTGAGATATATTACTATAATAGAAGCACAAGCACATGATGTATGACACACACCGAGCTTATTAAGTTATGTGCTACGTGACGCATAAACTGTTGAACTTGCTGAGTCGTTGTGCTCATTACTTGCTTAAAATAAACTTTTGCAGGTTAAGAAAAGAATTTCAAGAATATCAGATTATATAGAGACGAATTTTCCAAAAAGGTTGTGAACGTTAGTACTAAATGTTTATATTATGATTCAATATGGATGATTAGTCAAGGTGACATTAATATGTAATTTCGTGTACGTGCACATCTAGAGGGGGGGGGGGGGGGGTGAATAGGTGTCTAAGCCAAAAGTGATCTGTAATGGCAAATTTTAAATTTCTTTCGTTACAGGCTTAAAGCAGACAAAAGATGACTGTAACTTTTAGTGTCTGCTTTAGGCTAAATTCTATTTTACTAATAATGCAGACAGAACGAGCTATTGAAATTCAGTGTCTGAATTGGTTTGAATTAGTATGTTACGGATATCAGCAAAATACTTTTGTGAAGCAGTTCAAATGCAGAATAAGAATACAAACAATAAATCCACACAAATGCAAACCACAAACACGCGAATTTTTACGTGGTTCGGCCCCTATCCACTAATCTAGTGGCCTAATCCACGTCCAATATCAATTGGTATTGGATACTCTTTTTATTAATTTATAACTCAATTAAATACAATAAAAAGAACTCCCTGTTCAAATAAAGCTTTCCACTGCAATGGACACCTCTGCCCCTTTTGCACCTCTACAACTGTTTCACTTCTGCAAACTTGAAAAGCTCTCGTTGAACAGTCCCTATCCACTATTGGAACGACCAAGCTAAACACAGCTTGAACTCAGAATCTGTTACAAGGTATTTTGAATATACTGTGTAATGATTTTCCAGCTAATGAACTAACAGTACAACTCAGACTTGCTGGACATAAACAATGATAGCTCTCAACGAAAGTATATAATGAATAAGGCTGATCTTTGCTTTGAGTTCTCTCTTCACTGGTATATACTTTGTTGTAGTTGTCGTTTTCTGTTCTAGCCGAGAAGGAAGAATATATATGCAAAAAGTACCAACGGCTATAATAATTTGTTAGCAATAAAATCTCATTCCACACATGATTTTAGCAATTAGCTGAGACCAACGGATATGTAGAATTCTTCAAATCAGTAAATCAAATATACGGGTACCTAGTCAAACCACAATAGCTTAAATAAAGGAATATATTTGATAAGGTTTGCTAGAGTCCATTCACTAGATAATTTGAATAACTAGAATAGTTTCCTTGATAGACTCCAATTAGAATAAATCTCCCAGCTGAACAGATTCCTTAATGAACACTTGTCTCATAACACTTGTCTCATTTTTAAATACTAATTTCATCAATTAATTATAATAATTTACAATAAATTGTCAATTTGCATAACATTCATTCTCAATTATCTGCGAACCCTTTTCGGTTCTACATTCAATTAATTTCAATTTCCGACATTTCAATAAAGTCGAATTGCTCATTTGTCCGTAAACCACTTTCTCGAAAAGCGAATCCCGACCGAATTATCAAAATTCATCTTTATTTAATCATATAAACTTATATAGTCATTATACGACTTTATATTCCTTTCATCTGTTTACATCACACATATATGCTAATTTACACCATACCTGCATACAAAATTTTACCTACTAATTCTCGAGGGTATTACCATCTGTATCTACACATCGTATACATACATACCTTATTATAATCATTGAAAATATCAACTTCTTAATAACTTCAAACGTTCAACAATCGTTAATCGTATTATTCTTTTAATCCTTAATAAATCGATTAGGTCATACGGTTCCTTCTTCACTGTACATACATACTTACCTTATCTTGCCATTTTCATATCCTCGCCTTACCAGGCCTATTCATTAAGCTCATTATTAACTTTTATAACTTAAGCTCAATTTGCATACTCTTTCCTCATTCCATTATTTTTTAACTTTAAATTCTTTATTCGATCACACACACACACACACACACACACACACACACACACACACACACACACACACACACACACATATATATATACATATTCAATTTATTACCTACTGACACATAACATCGTGTCTTACAATAATTCTTTTCAAATTACCTTATTATAGGCATTACAGTCTATCTTTCTCTTTATTCCGTCACATTAACATTCAACCACATAGGTCCGCTTTTGCACCTTGATTAAATAGTAAATTATATTTAATCACATATTAATACATCATATACATCTAAACCAGGTTTTAATCTTCTAACCTTTACTTAATTAGCCATAATCCTCATTTAGAAATCCTGTAAAAATTCGAGATGCCAAAAAAGTGATGATCAATTTCAGACACAGTAATGGCACTGTCAGAGTAGACGACAAAACCTGATCGGCCATTCCTGAATATAGTTATTTCCTTCTTAAATGAAGACTACCCACGGGATGTTATAGAACCACATGAAGGAGCCCTGGTGATAACTACTCGAGTTAGATCGATAGACATGAAGATTATAATGATTGATAATGGATATATTTGCCTAATTTTAAATAGAAATTTACACACAAATATACACACTCACAAGTAATAAAGTGATTAAGTCGAATGTCAAACCCACAGGGAATTAAAAATAATTATTACCAAATACTAATTTTATATCAAATTAACTTTATTTAAACAATCGCAAAAAATTTATAAAATAAAATCTAATTAAAATTACTAACTACATTAAACTAATAAAAAAGATTAAATTAAATTAAAAATACTTACGATTATAATTTTTCTTAATGCTTTATTTAAATCTCTTCGCTTCCTTTTTAAATAATTAATTATATTAAATTGTTAACTGAGAATGCCTAACTATTTATTAACCTTTATCAAAAATTAATAAAAAGACATATTTCAGTTAGTTCTTTTATGTTTATACAAGCCACTTAAAATAGACTCATTAAGAACAAACTCTCAATATGTTACATGAGACATATAGATATATCAATTATATACACTATCATGCAATTCTTTATAAAAAGAATATATAAATTCACATGTTATCATATCCGAATCTAAACCTATACTCCACTTTTGATTTCATATAGATTATCTTATTAATTATTGCGCTAATAATTATACATGAATGCGCAAAATATGATAAACAACTCATATATAATCATTAATAATTAAAAAGAAAATAAATTAATTTAAACTACACATTGGGTTCAATTGCAATCTCAATAATAAATTAACTCAGAACTAAATAATTAATTAACCACAAATAATTCAACATCTCGAAATTATAAAAATAAAAATAAAAGAAAAGAAATAAAATTTGTATTTTGATATCCGTCTGTCACTCGGATCACAATATTTAATTTTCAAGCTCCGCCTTCAATTATTGAATCATTCGCGATGAATATTTGATCCTAAACTAATAAAATTAATCTCATATATTCTAATTCTATGTTAATGTTATTGATGTGTTTCTTATAGTATATGTATAGGAGTACAATAATAATCATAACCATAAGAAGAATTAAAATCCAATTTGGAATCAAATAAAAGCTAAAAATTCGTTTAATCCCGTTTTGTCCAATTAACGCGTTATCCAAACAGAGCCCTGTCACCAGCTGCTTCTTTATACCGTGCGCATTGTGCGAGTCCTGCTCATTGTCGCCCAAAAGAAACGACAACGTTTCTTCCTTTTTCAGCCAAGCTCCGCGCGTGGCACTTACGGTATTTTCTGTTGCTTCAAACATTTTTAAGCATGACGCCGTTTTATTTGCTTTGCTGATTTAAGTTGCGCACGTGGCACGAGCATGTGAGCTTGCTGAATATTACCATTTTGTCCTTATCAGCTCATTAATTACCATCATGGAATCAAGCTTTATTTTTCTATAAAATAAAATATAAAATGAATAAAATTAAATAAAAATACTATAAATAATAAAAACACATAAAATTAAATAAATTACGTAAAATAAATTAAAATACTTAAAAACTAACACATACTCAAGCCTAAAAATATTTAATAAATATGTATAAAAATCTGTTATCAAATACCCCCAAACTTAACTCTTTGCTTGTCTTCAAGCAAAACAAAAACTAAGACTCTACTAACTTAAATAATTAACCTAACAACTCAAGCAATGAATTAATATGACTAAAATTATTAACCTAAAAAAAAATTAAATAATAACACAAAAAAAATTTTAAAATTACACAAAGCCCATTTTTTTTAAATATATTTATCAATGTTACTCTACTCAAGACCCTTCGTGTGTGTGTAACCAAATGTATCAAACAAATTTAAACTCAAATAAATTTATGTAATTAAATGCCTCATAAAAGATATTACAAAATAAAAGAATTACAAAGTAAAACTCTATAACTCACTTTTCACATTACTCTTTGCTTATACAAGTAAATATATATCAAATGATCAAAATATTTTTTTTTAACGTTACGTACACTAGGATCATTTTTTTTAAGTTACCACATTCCTTTCCAAACATATTATTATATTTTTTTCTTCATTCAGCATAGGTGGGTGTATTTTATGCTCTATCTCACTATTTTTTTTTTAAATTTCTCACGAGTGCATTTTATGCTCTATCTCGTTTTCTTCACATGTTTATGAGTGAATGCGTTTTATGCTCTATCTCAACTCATCATATGACTATTAATTCAACTCGAAAATGATTAATTCTTCAAACAATCCTAGAACAATTTACCTAAATCATTTCCATCAAATTATATTATACCTCATATTTCACTTCAAGTTATAATCAAATAAGTTATAGAATTTATAAATATCTATCATAAACAATTAACCATACAAATATTCATTAAGTCAAAACTAACTCAACACAAATGGATATGAGCCTATAAAAAATTAAATATCTCAAATAAAATAATAATCAACTAAATGTCAAAATTCAAACAAAATAAAATTTTATCAATTTTTCAAAAGTTATTAAATAAAAATCAAAATTTATGTCATTAACCAAAAATTTAATTCAAAATTTTTCACTGCCCAAGTGACACATCCTAAAACTAAGTTACCCCATTTTCGTAAGAAATACGATTGCACTTAGCATGCGCAACAAGCTTTTAAACTTCAAGTGGACGAGTTATGTATCATGAGAGTTTGCAGTAAATTTACTCACAAAATTCTAAAATTTAAACTAAAATAAAACCTAAATTTTTTATTTCAAAATTGACCCATACCCCCAAACTTAAAAACAGACATTGTCCTCTATGTATAAAATAAAGAAAAGTAAGAAAAAAGGACTCCCCTGAATATAAAGCAATTTTCCCTTCATCTGCTAAGCTTGAGTGTATAGCAAAAACCTGAAATAAAACAAAAACAAAAGCAAAATATTAAAATAAATTATAAAAATAATATTAACTACGACTAAATCTACTAAAATAAAAATAAAAACTAAAATTTGGGTTGCCTCTCAATAAGCGCTTGTTTTAAAGTCTTAACTTGACTACTTTTTTTTTCTTTCAATCAGACTCAATCGCAAAAATTATCTTTTTATGCCTCCTCCTTGTCTTTTCTTTGATCTCCATGACATCCTTACAAAATTGTGAACAACCCCCAAACTTGAATTCATCTAAGCTATATTTTTTAGCAAAGTCAACCCGATAGTAATCCTCAAAATTCTATTTTTTTTGCATGAAAGGCACAATCGAATTTTTCTTAATATCATTCAAGCTTACAGTTTTATCATCCTCATTCTTCTATTCCTCTTCTTCCCAAACATTGTTCCTCTTATTTTTAACCTCATTATCACCTTGCTCATCCGAACGAGACCTTTTAAGATTTACTTTTTTAGCCTCTTGAAACTCTGCCATTTTCTAATGTAACTGCCTCACACTGCTCTTTATCTTCCTCCTCAAGATTTATCTCTGTATTGCTAGGTAGCATATTGCGAAGGCAATTGTTGACTAAATTGGCAAGTTGTTCCCTTCAAATCCCATCCTATTTCCTTTGAATCTCCATTTCACACCTTTGAATTTCCCAATCTCGCAATAATTCTTCAATGCTTTTCTTACTCATCTCGATATTCCGTGTAAAGCTTGCAAGAATTTTCTTTAATGCTTATGCAAACCACTAAAAATAGACTCATTAAGAACAAACTCTCAATATGTCACATGCGGCATATAGATATATCAATCTTATACACTATCATGCAATTCTTTCTAAAAAGAATAAACAAATTCACATGTTATCATATCCAAATCTAAACCTATACTCCACTTTTGATTTCATATATATTATCTCATTAATTATTGCGCTAATAATTATACATGAACACATAACATATGATAAACAACTCATATATAATCATTAATAATTAAAAAAAATAAATTAATTTAAACTACACATTAGGTTTAATTGCAATCTCAATAATAAATTAACTCATAACTAAATAATTAATTAACCACAAATAATTCAACATATCAAAATTATAAAAATATAAGTAAAAGAAAAGAAATCAAATCTGTGTTTTGATATCCGTCTGTCACTTAAATCATAGTCTTCAATTCCCAAGCTCCGCCTTCAATTATTGAATCTTTCGTGATAAATATTTGCTCCTAAACTAATAAAATTAATCTACTATATTCTAATTTTATGTTAATGTATATTAATGTGTCTTTCATAGTGTATATATAAGAGTACAATAATAATCCTAAGCATAAAAGGAATTAAAATCCAATTTGGAATCAAATAAAAGCTAAAAATCCGTTATATCCCGTTTTGTCCAATTAACGCGTTATCAAAACAGAGTCCTGTCACCAGTTGCTTATTTATACCGCGCGCATGGCGCGAGTCTTGCTCATTGCCACCCAAAAGAAACAACAATGTTTCTTCCTTCTTCAGCCAAGCTCCGCGCATGGCACGAACAGTATTTTTTGTTACTTCAAATATTTTTTATGCACGATGTCGTTCTATCTGCTTTGTTGATTTAAGTCGCACGCATGGCGCGACCATGTAAACTTGCTGAATATTACCATTCTGCCACTAGTAGCTCATTAATTACCATCATGTTATCAAGCTTATTTTCCTACAAAATAAAATATAAAATGAATAAAAATAATATAAAAATAATAAAAACACATAAAATTAAATAAATGACCTAAAATCAATTAAAATATTTAAAAACTAACAAATACTTAAGCTTAAAAATATATAATAAATAGGTATAAAAACTCGTTATCAAGATACTCGACAGATGTTTTGTACAACCATGCATATCACGGATGGACTTGGAAGGTGTAAAACTGGAGGTCGAAATAGAGTCACCACTTTATGGTTTTGGGAATGAGGCGGTACACGTAGTAGGAACGGTAGAGCTACCCGTGGTCTTTGGTATGACTCCTCGACATATACAAATTAAAGTCAAATTCTTTATTATTCAGGTGGACTCTACTTATATTGTTATCTTGGGTCGTAACAGCCTTTCAGCATTACATGCAGTAACCTCTATCCCCTATTTTAAGATGAACTTCCCTGTAGCCAATGGGGTCGGCAAGGTGAAGGGTGATCTGGATATCGCTAAAAGGTGTTATCAGCATATAATGACATCATCAGTTGTGGGAACTAGCAAACAAAAATAGACTATGATGGTTCATTTGGAGTCTTTTATTGAGGACGTGGCTGAATTTATAGCGACTCTTGTTGAAGAAATAGAAGACGTAGAACTCATCCCCGATAATGCTACGAAAACTGTGAAGATTGGGGCTGGGTTGCAAGTTACTGTCAAAAGTGGCTTGATAGATTCCCCATGACATGCCAGGGATAACAGAAGACGTGGCCATCTACAGGCTATCGGTTAATCAGGAGAAGAAGCTAGTTTCTTAGAAGTGTCCGATCTTTGCTCTAAAAAGACAAAAAGTGATCGATGAGGAGGTGGCCAAGCTCTTGGATGCTGGTGTAATAAAGAAAATTGAATATCAGAGTGGTTAGCTAATGTGGTGCTGGTTTGAAAGAAGAATGGGAAGTGAAGGTTTTGCATAAATTGCACAAACCTCAATAAAGCATGCCCAAAGGACTTTTATCCACTTCCCTACATTGATCAACTCATAGATATGACATCGGGTAATGCCATCTTGAGTTTTTTAGATGCATTTTTAGGGTACAATCAAATACTGATGGCAAAAGAAGATATCTCAGATATAACTTTCATTATGCATTGAGCCATTTATGCTTACAATCGGATGTCATTTGGACAGATAAATGCTGGGACGACTTATCAGAGGATGATGAATCAAGTATTCAGGAAGCAAATCAACTGCAATATGGAAGTCTATGTAAACAATATGATCATCAAGAGTAGGAGGCTTCAGGACCACTTGGAGGATTAAGAAGAATGTTTCCAGACTGTCAGACACTACAATATGCGCCTTAACCTTACAAAATGCACCTTCGAATTGGGTTTGGGCAAGTTTTTAGGCTATTTGGTCAGTAGAGGTGGGATCGAAGCCAACCCAAAAAAATTAAAGAAAATTTTAGACATGAAGTTCCCTTAGTCATGTAAAGATGTTTAGCGATTAACAGGTCAGGTAGTTGCTTTGAGGAGGTTCATGCTAAGGTCGGCAGAAAGATATTTTCCCTTCTTTAACACATTAAAGGGACCGAAGAATGAGAAGAACTTTCATTGGACATCGGAGTGTGAGGATGCCTTCCAAGAGATCGAAAGATACTTGTCCTCGGTCCCCTTATGCAAAAACCATTACCAAATGAGGTCCTTTATCTTTACTTAGTAGTCAGTTCATCAGTTGGGGCAGTGTTGGTTTGAGAGGAAGATGGTCGACAACAAGCAATATATTATGTGAGCCATGCTTTAAGATATACATAGATGAGGTATCCAAATTTAGAGAAGTGTGCATATGTATTGATGATTGCTAGTAGGAACTTATGCATTATTTCTAAGGTCGGGTCATCATGGATACTGATCAGTCTCTGAAGAAAGTTTTACATAAGCCAAAAGCATCAGGAAGGATGATGGCATGGTCAGTAGAGTTGAGCCAGTTCTTGTTGAAATATCATCATCGGACAGCCATAAAATGACAAGTTTTGGTAGATTTTATTGTGGAGTGTATGTTCTTAGAAGAGGATTCAAAGCCAAATTCTGAGGTGGAGCTGATAACTATGGGGCAGCAGGTCCCGACATCTTCTTGGATGTTATATGTGAATGGGTCTTCAACTGTCAATACGAGTGGTGCTGGGGTCATTCTAGCTAGTCCTGATGAGTTCAAAGTTCAATAAATGACCAGATTCTATTTTAAAGCAACCAATAATGAGGCGGAGTATGAAACCATTTTTGTAGGATTTGGATTGGCCCAAAGTTTGGAGGTACAAAATATCCTTATCTTCAGTGATTCTCGGTTGGTGGTAAAGTAGACTCAGCGAGAGTATGAGGTTTGGGGGGGGGGGGGGGCAAGAAAGACTAAGTATTTGTTCGAGGTGAAGACTCTTTTGCAGGACTTCAATTCATATTCTCTTTAGAAAGTAGATCGGGGTGACAACTCAGTTGTTGATGTCCTTTCTACGTTGGCGGCTACCCAGACTGATTCATTTACTAGTTTTATGTATTTGGAGGTTTTAAATGAGCTAAGCATTTTGAGGAAGGAGGTAAAGTGTATCGAGAGGCCGAATTGTTGGCTTATGCCCTATTTGGAATATCTAGCTGATGGAAAATTTCCTTAAGATAAGGTGCATGCAAAATGGATAAGGTATCAAAGTTCTTATTTTTGCCTTATTGATGGTGATTTGTATCGACGTGCCTATTTTGCTCCATTGTTGAGGTGTTTAGTTCCATCTGAGGAAGCTTGTGCCTTTTGGGAGGTTGGGAGGTGCACGAAGGCATTTATGGGGATCACATGGGAGCAAAGTCTTTAGAGTATAATTTGATTTGGCAGGGATATTATTGGCCTACTATGTTTCAAGATGCAAAAGAATTTGTTCAAAAATGCCCAAAGTGTCAGCTGAATGGTTTAGTTCCTCATCGGCCTCCAGAAGAGTTGTCATTTGTGTTATCTCCCATTCCTTTTGTAGTATGAGGGATTAATCTATTGGGACCAATGCCGAAGGCTAAAGGGCAGGTGGCTTATTTAATGATGGCGATCGACTAAATGACTAAGTGGGTAGAGGCCTATATTTAATTTATTATGGAGTCGATTGTCTTTCACTTTGGCATCCCTATGGTTTTGGTGTAGGACAATGGATTGTAGTTTGTTGGGGCTAAGTTTGAAGAATTCTTGTTTGACCTTGGTATAACATCGGAGGGTGTCTGTGGCTCATCCTCAGGCTGACGGACTGGTGGAGGTTACAAATCGTACCTTGTTAAATTGGATCAAAATAAGATTAGATAAGGCAAAGGGTAGGTGGCCCGAGGAGCTTTAAAGTGTGTTATGGGTATATCAGACCACTCATCGGTCGACTATTAGTGATTTTCCTTTTCGGTTGGCATATGGGACTGATGCGCTGATACTTGTGGAAATTGGCTCACCTTCATTCTAGGTTGTGAGCTTCAAGGAAGCATATAATGATAATGGTCTTCGGCTTAACTTGGACCTACTAGATGAAGTTTAGGATGTGGCAAAGTTGAAGCTAGCAATCTATCAGTGGAAAATAGCTCAGCACTACAACAAGAAGGCTAAGTAAAGAAGGTTTGATGTTGGTGATTTGGTGCTTCGGGAGGCAGAAGCATCAACTCCTTAAAACACTGGGAAGATGATGCCGAATTGGGAAGGTCCATATGAAGTAATAGAAGTTATTAAACCTGGTACTTATCATCTTCGGGGATATGTCAGGTTCTAAGTTAAATAATTTTTGGCATCCTAACAGATTAAAGAAATATTATCAATAGTTAATTCTTAGTTGTGTTAGATGATCGGGATTATTATTGAGTTAGAGCTCGAAAGCATGTATTAAAAAATGACATTAATAAAATGATATTTTCATTCAATCTTTACTGATATTTATAAAAGAAGTTCAGGTGACATAATTTGTTCATTACAAATTATTCTAAATGTAAGGAAGATAAAGTACAAAGGAGTTAGGGTTGGTTGTTTGGGGTTTCTTCTTCAACATCAGATGAGAAGCAGAGGGTGATGGGGTTGAGGCCTATATCTTTGACTCTATTTTTAGCGTACATGTATCCCTTGTCATACTGCTCTACTATTGCCTCAGTCAGCTCCTTAGACCTGTTGTACTCTTCAATTATACTCTAATGGTTATCTTTGAGGAGCGTTTAGGATTGGGTCTTTAAGGTTAGGTTTTCTTCTTCAAGTTGTTTATTGGCAACGGTTGAAAGTTGGAGGGCTTCGTCTTTTTGTGTCATTTGTTAAGTCAGTTGTTTGTTTTGTTGTTGAAGTTTCTCAGTCTGTTGTTGAAGATATTCAATTTTGTTAGGAGGGTGGTTTGTTGTGTGGTGAGATCGATCATCTTCTCTTGGAGGGAGTTAATTTCACGGTCGCATTCAGCCAATTGTTATTGGAGGGTCTGGATGATCGTCTCATCCACCTCGTGTTGCACTCTGAGGGTGGCGTGGTCGACTTGGAGTTTAGTGTGGTCCCTTTGAAGCTGATTATGGCTATCTTGGAGTCTTTGGAGATCAACTTACAGGTTGGTGATGGTGGTTGCCTAGTCCTTGGTTTTATTTCGAAGGAGAAGCAGACAACTGAAGTCACATAAAGCCTATTAAAGTATAAAGGGTTAGCTTAAGTTAAGAAGAAATTAAAAGAAATGAACATATGGAAATTTAAGGGTTAGCGGAGTGTCGTTGATGATATTAAGCTTTCGAAGTGTATGTGGTTGAAAAATGCGTCGCCTGAGGATAGGTAGAAGAATTCGAACAACTATTTTTGGATAGGAGTGTTCGGGTTCATTATGAAGAAAAAAAGTGTGGTGAAGTAAAAGGGAGGAATGAATTGTAGGGGCTTGACATTTCACTACAAAAAAATGGGGTTTTAGCAACAACCGATTTTCGTTGCTAAAGGTGCAAAATTTCATTGCAAAAGGTCTTTAGCAACGATTTTCTTCCATTTATTTGCATACTACACATACCAATACTTGTATTAAACATACCAAACCATGAATCTACATATATATCATAGATTTAAACTTCTAGAGCATCAAAATAACTTTTGATCGGTTAAAAATACTTTTTTTACCGATTAAAACATATATAGACTATAAAAATGAACTAAAGAAGGTTTAGAACACTTTTGAACCTCTTATACATAGTTGCTCTTCTTCCTTTTGGTATGAACTTAGCTTGTGACTCCTCATTGACTATCCTCTAGCAATCTCCTTGGTGATTCTCAATCTCACAAAGGTTTACTTACTTTTTCTCTAGAGCTTCTTTCTTTTCTCTCTTGTTGCTCTAGCAAAATGCCTAACAAACATAACACATCGGTGAAGCACTCTATATATAGCACTTCCTTAATCACCATCAACTCTTATTAATTAACTAACATTGGTCAAATTAGGACTAATCTAGGCTTATTATAGCATGGAATGACCACTTGATAGACATTTTGATTGACCATATGAATGACTAGGGTAGTTGGAAAGTTGTTGAACCATTTTGCACTCAAAATTCATCCAACAAGCAAGCTTTACATCCATGTGGGCCCTAAAATTCGGGATTGCTCTATAATTATACCAATTTGGCTTTATTTTTATGTCCTATATATTCATATATACATATTCACCAACATCTATATACACTTATATATATATATTGACCAATCTTTGACTTCATTTGGGCTCCACTTTGGACTCTAGGATTTAATATATTGGGCTCATTCATTTAATTTGATTGAGCTCAATTTATTTATTATATTGGGCTAACATTAAATACCATATGTTACATTTAATTAAAACAAGAATTGATCTAGTTTAATTATTATATGGATCAAGGTTTAATTAATTACATAGACTACCAGGTTAATTTATTTAACTTAGTTTCATACCTCATTTGGACTTATAATATAATCCAATTAGATTTGCTTTAAATTATTCTACCACATTGGGTTACTCAATTAACTCATCCATAATTAATTCTCATCATCATATTTACTTACTTAGCAATTAACTAACGTTTGGTTAATGCTCTCTCTTGTCTACCAACTAGGGTTATTTAATTAACCATACATTAATTAATTCTCTACACTCAACCAAATTTTTCAACATATTGACCAACATTTGACTTTTAAATGTTTAGGCTACATAGTTTACTTTTCATTGGGCTCTCTTATTTAAATTGTTTGGGCTACTCAACACAACTCACACATCTTTCATAACTTGGGCTAGGTAATTAATTTAATTGGACTACCACTACCTTATATATAATACTTACCAACATAATTTAATTGGAATTATATTAATTATTTCTTGGACTATAACATTTGGGCTTATTATTTAATTACCCACATTCATGCAAGTATTCCCATATTTAATTTCTAACAAATAAATTATGTTAAAAAAAATATTTACCCATTTTTTGCACATCTCACTTTGACAACTCTAGGTTTTAAACTGCAACCTTTAATTAATTATTTCAAATCTTATTTATAATTTTTGTAAATATCTGGGATATTACATTCACTCATTCTTATAAGAATTTCGTCCATGAAATTTTATCATACTCATTTCTACCAATTTTCATCTCTGAGAATATCTCTTTACTCATCAAATTCTATGACCGCCCTTTTCTAAGAAGTTCATACTTCTAAACTTACAATTCCAGAACAATGGAATATCTTGTAGAAGAATAAATTGAAAATCAATATCTTACAAAAGAATAAATTGAAAATCAAAATATTCATTAAAACTTTCATACTATGCTGAGAGGTCATAAAGACCGTGAATATCTGCGAGAAGGTTTATCAATTACAAAGACTGAAAACATTCCACAATTGTTTTGTATGCTAGGTGATCAGCCTATCGTACTCTAGCGCTGTGCACAACGACTTCACTTAGGGTCGAACTCTTTGGATTTACCAACCCATATTTTGTTATATCAGCATGCCACCACTCTTGGGCGCCCCCTCGCGGGTTCTTTATTCATGGCTTTGACATATCCCCCATTATTGGGTTGTTCACCTCAAACTTACTACAAAATTCTGCTCCAGAATAATTTGGATTGGATAATAAAACTTAAGTCATTTCTGACCAAAAGTGTCCAGTCAAAATAAATGACATAGACTCACATCATTGAACTGTTCATATGTTACGAACTGAAAATCATTTTAGATTAGTTAAAATAACTAAAATTCATTTCTAGGACTTCATGATACCGCACCGTTGCAACAGTGCGTTGAAAATTCTGTCTTTTTCATCTTTGCACCATGGCTTTAATGGCGCGTGATGATTTTATAAATACATTTTGATATTTTTAAATCAATTTGTCTAGCCGAAATAAATAGCATATACTCTTCTTTAAACGTTTTAAAATACTGAAAATCATTTTATAACTTTGTCATACTACATCATACCATATGGTGTGATGTCGCAAGAACCCAAAAATAAAATTTTACTTTGAAAAAAATAATAATGTAGTAGGGTAAGTAAGAGTCGATCCCATAGAGAATGATTAATTTAATTTTATGTTTTCGCAAACAAAAGTTGGGGGGTTTTGTAATTAAAGAAATAATTTAAATAAAATTAACTAAAATAAATATGCAAGAAATAAATAAAAATAAAAAGCCTTGGTTTAAGTCAATATCCACCATCAAGAATTTACAACTGATCACTGATGCAAGAATAAATCAATTCATATTTTAAATATTCAACGTGGAATAATTACTCGCATTCGAATAATTTTCCTATCTCTCCTTAATTTTAGTTAAGCAGAAACAAGCGATCTAAATAACCCTTACTACTAAATAATCTCAGACAAGCGCTAAAGATTTAACCTAGTAGCAGCATAAAGAAATAGAGAGATCGTTGAACTAAACAACACAATCCAAGCGTCTGCATTTAATCTAGATGAATATTCTTCCTAAGATAAAATAATATTTTGATAAGCAAAATAATTATTAATCTTAGTTGCTTCGCAAATTAAAGTGACCAAACAATTACGGATTTGATATTTAATTTAGCAGTAGATTTCAACGAATAATAAACTAGTATGCATCCTAGTAATTAAACGAATTAATCATAAAATTAAACACAGAAAAATATTCAATACTCAAAATATAAATTGAACAATTAAAATAAATTAGATCTCACAGTATATAAATCTTGATGGCTTCAATCACTTAAACCAAGAAAAAGAATTTAACTACTCATAAATATAAAGAATACTAAATAATAAAAGAGAGAATTTTTATTCTAAGAAAAGTTGTCTTTTACAATGTGTCTCAAGCCCTCTATTTATAGGCTCCAAAATCCTCCTAACCCTAATAGGATTTACAATTAAAAATAAAAGAAAAGTAAAATAATTATTTTCCTAACCCTAATTGGAAGTCTAAATAAAATATTAAAAATAAAATAAAGAATTATTGATTCCTTTTCCAAATTAAAATTGGACTTTTATTCTACTGATTTGTTGCATTGCAGTGTAGGAAATCCAAAATAAGGAAGGAAAATGAACAAACTGCCAGCTCTACGCGCTGCCACGTGGCAAGGAGAGAGAAAGAAAGAAGCAGCCGCCACGCCAGCTGTCCCGCGCTTTTTCTCTTTTTTTTTTCATTCCCAATCGACCGCGCATGGCGCGGGGTTATTGTTGATAATCCGGGATCAAAACGACGCCGTCTTCTCCCAACAACTCTCCGCCTCGCGTGACGCGCGCCCCTGCTTTCTGAATCCCAAAGCCAAACAGCGTCGTTCTGATTTCTGCTAACTAAGCCGCGCGCAATGCGCGCCATGCCTTATCTTGCTTATTTACGAAACTGCCCCCAACAGCTGCTTTATTACAATTTTGCCACCATGCTTCATTTTTCCTACAAAATAAAATTAAAAGTAAATAAAAATAATATAAAAATACTAAAAATAACAAAAATAACAAAAACACATAATAATTAATAAAACACCTAAAACACTAAAAATAAATAAAAACACATAAATAAAAATAAATATAAAAATACTATAAAATTACCTAAATTAACATAAATTAACTAAAATCCTATAAAACCTATTAAAATCAAAATAAACTAAATAATTAAAAATTTAAGCACACAATAAATATAAAAACTAAGTATTAGGGAATAAAAATATCATATAATTTAACCCTATCACCATAGTGGGCTTAAAAATACATCCAAACACTAGGTTACTCTGTATTGACGACTCCATCGTTTATCATCTCTGGATTAAATGCATTAATGAATACTAAAACACATTTTGATATTTTCAAAAGCACAAAAGTGCGAATTTAGCATGATTTTAAGAATTTTAAAGTCTAGCATAGCTAGAAGATTTGGAATATCCTAAAACCTCAAAACTCCTCAAAATTTTCCTCTGCATTCTTTTCCATCTTAATAACTACAGCTAGTATAACTCTAATCTTGCTACTTAACTCTACTCATACTCACCGTTTGTCAAACTTACCACACTTTAGGAGTTAAGGAACTTGCCACAATCATATGGGTTGAGGAACTTATCCTAGTCAGACCAAAATTGTCCATTCGCTGAGGGGTTCCACCATACGATTATGAGTCACAAACTTACCATAAGTATGAGTTTTAAGAACACGCACCTACCTTAACATCCTCTACCTATCCATTATACGCATGAGAAAGGAATCACCTTCTCAACATATGTATAACGAATAACGTGACACCAGGTTTAAATCGATTATCACTATAGGAAGCTAAGTGGTTGTCAAACCAAACACAATCTCCTGCCCAGACAAGAAATTGGTAAACTCAGCCACTAATCAATATAGGAAGTTAAGCGGTCGTTAAACTAAGAACAAATCCCCTGCCCATACAAAGAACTGTTCAACTCAACTACTATATTAATATAGGAAGCTAAGTGACTCTAAAATCAAGCACAAATTCTCCGCCCATATAAGGAATCGTACAACTCAGTCACTAATATAAGTCATTAATCAAAAACCCACAAACCTCTAATTTTCTTAATTGATTATGAATTCTCTCTATTCATATTTTAGCACATCTGACTCATTACGAGTTCATCTCTCTAGATCATTTCATGACCTTATTAGCATTTTCTTTCTGCTTCTCAAAATCTTATTATAAGATATCTTCTATCACTTCTTCAAATTAGGTACAACATAACCCTTTTCATTTCTCTTATATCTTCTCAAATCCACCTTTGGATAATCCTCAATATATGAATTTTCTAAATTCATCTTTTATTACTTAAACTCTACTTGAGTTTATTCCTTTACTACTTTACTTATCTTCTACTACAGTTATAGCATAAGGTACTCTTACCTAAGGTTTTTAACTTATCAGCTCTAATACCAACTTGTGCCGACCCCAAATTCGGGTCCCTCGAACCTCGGATCCGGTTCAACACTAGTACTATATTTTTCCTTATTGTTCATGAATTACATCAATATTATAATTGTTAAATAATCATTTATTTACAATTTTACAACATCTGTTTCTATTCCAGAATCGTAATCTTTATACATTCCTAGTATGTCTCAATATCATACATGATACGACATTCTATTATAATCAATTTGAGTATTTAACACTCATATTACATACCAACCAATTCTTATACTACACAATCATTTTACCTGTCCAATTTGGACTGATATCTACAATTCCTGTTTCTTGATCTTTATCAAAAACTTCGAATAACTTGCACTATCTGAAAATGTTGGTTTTAAGCAAGAGTGAGCACGACGGCTCAGCAAGTCTAACAGTTAAACATAACACATTACATGCTTCACATATTATACATACTCTGTATTTTATTCTTACATCATGGATTTCACTCTTTTCATTTTATGAATGTTTCATACTTCTTATTCATCATATACAATAAACAACTTGCATCTAGCAAATCATGCTTCATATATGTACATATTTCACATAACCATATCCCATGTTGTTCATATATCACAAATATCATCAATGTATCTTCCTATTAATAATTTAACATCATATGATAGCATAACAATGCACATAGAAGCAAGTTCTGAAAAACTTGCTTAGTTCGCTCCTACCATTTACGCTTATTTTACGTCTTTCGTTCAACCTACAATTTATATATAAAATCGACATAATTTTTAGTTACAATGACTATTAATTGGTCATAACTTAAGACCTTAATTTCAAATTATTAATTCTTAATATGTCCGATACACGAACCTTTAGTTCCGGACAAAAACCCTAGCGCAAACCTAGTTGGACATATCGGGTACACTTAACCAACTTACGCATTCACCACACATTCTTCATACGACCCACTTTTAATAAGTTGTAAAAAATTTAGTCACAATGAACTATCTATATTGGTTTAATTCAATTAAACTTTCTTCTTTTACATAACTTAATGATTTGGACATTAATAATGTACCAAATACCTCAAAATATTATCTACCTTTGATAATATACAACTACGTTTAAATATTATTAACCATTTAATAATATTTTAATCACTTATTAATATTATTAACCATCTAATAATATTTTAATCACTTATTAATATTATTAACCATTTAATAATATTTTAATCATTTACAAATATTATTCACCATTTGATAATATTTTAATCATTTACAAATATTATTAATCATTTAATAATATTTTAATTATTTATTAATGTTATTAATCACTTAATAATATTTTAATCATTTCTTAATATTATTAATCATTTAATAATATTTGAATCACTTACTAATATTATTCACCATTTAATAATATTTTATTCACTTCTTAATATTATTAACCATTTAATAATATTTTAATCATTTATTAATATTATTAATCATTTAATAATATTTTAATCACTTAATAATATTATTAACTATTTAATAATATTTTATTCACTTCTTAATATTATTAACCATTTAATAATATTTTAATCATTTATTAATATTATTAACCATTTAACAATATTTTAATCACTTATTAATATTATTAACTATTTAATAATATTTTAACCACTTATTAATATTATTAACTATTTAATAATATTTTAATCTCTTATTAATATTATTAACCATGTAATGATATTTTAACCATTTACAAATGTTATTTATCATTCAATAACTTTTTAATCATATACTAATATTATTGATCATTTAATAATATTTTAATAATCTTCAAATAATACCAATAGTTAACTTTTTAATTGTGTGAAGATTAGTCTTTATGTTAAACATTTTGCTACCAATTAGTTACTAATAAACTTCACATATTGGTTTAGTATTCAAACTTATTCATTTTACAGTTATTTCAACTTAAATTTTCATTTAAAACTCGACCCGGACCGACCCGACCAGACCCAGACCGAACCGACCCAACCCAGACAACTTGGACATTCTGTTTTGAATGCCCCGACGCTCAACATAGGCTATTCTGGATGTCGAGGCATCCAAAACAGAACAAAAAAAACCCTAAAATGGGTTGTCCGACCTCTAGTCACTCCGACAGCCATAGCTTCTTCATTTTAAAATATTTTGAAGTGATTTTTTAGTCCATTCTCATTAGAATTTCCCCCTCTACAACTTATCTTCAGATCATAAATCCAAATTCCAAACTAAACTAGACTAAAAATGGCTCACAAGGACAGAGTAAAAACTAAAATCACAAATCCTTGGTTTTAATAGTTCAAACTTGAATAAAATAAACTCTACACATCCAAATGACACCAACTTAGTGTTGTTGTCTTTCTAACTTCGTGTTTTATAATATTTCAAGGTTCAATCACATTTTAAAAAATGTTTTAACAAGAAATTTAAGATCGAACCATCACGGGTTTTACAGGTAACACAATATGGAATTTTCTTCCATTTATTTACATACCACACATACTAATACTTGTATTAAACATACTAAACCATGAATCTGCCTATCTATCATAGATTTAGACTTCTAGAGTATCAAAATAACTTTTGATCGGTTAAAAATATTTTTTTGACCAATTAAAACATATATAGACTATAAAAATGAACTACTGAAGGTTTAGAACACTTTTGAACCTCTTATACATAGTTGCTCTTCTTTCTCTTGGTATGAACTTAGCTTGTGACTCCTCATTAACTATCCTCTAGCAATCTCCTTGGTGATTCCCAATCTCTGGGATGTTGTCGCAAGCAACCAAAAATAAAATCTTACTTTGAAAAATATTAATGTAGTAGTAAAAGTAAGAGTCGAACTCACAGAGAGTGAATTATTTTAATAAATCTAATGTTTTCAAAAATATCTAATTAAATGGGGGGTTTGGAATTAATTATTAACTAATTAAAAACAAACAAATAAAACTGAATAATAAATAAATATGAGAAAAATCAATTAAAACAAACTTAAGTTCCTTAGTTCAGTATCCCTTTCTTTTAATCAACAAATTAATCAAGTTATTATTATCTTTTCTTTTAATTGAAATTAATAATCCTAGATAACGGACAATCGTCAAGCTACCCAAAATCCTCCTTAAATTATAAATCTAATGCAGCAATCGCTCACAAAAGACCGTAACTATCATACAACCTAGAACTATCAGTTTAGATTTAATATAACAGTTGCATTAAAAATTAGAGAATTAGATTATTCCAAGCAACAATCATAACATCGCAAATTATTTAACTTACCATCTTGATAATCATAACAATATTTAAAAGTTTGTGCACAATCAAATATTATTAATTGCTACTTATGATCAGATAAAATATCGTTTGCTTAATATTAAATCTTAATCTAGCATATGATAAATTATTGATTAACTTAACAGGCCCTTATCAAATTAATCAAGCAAATATCGTAAAACAATTAAAACAGATTATCAAGAATAAATCTCATGCATGAAGGAATAGATTATAAAACTCAATTAAAACATCAATTAAAAATAAGGTTCAACATCCCTTTAGAACTTAAAATAAAAACTTAACCTAACATCTGTAATATCCCGGATATTTAAATGAATTAGAAATAAAATATTTAATATTTAATAAAGGTTGTAGTTTGATAACCTAGTAGTGGTAGATAAATAGAGGTACAAATTAAATTTAATGGACTAACTTAGATATGGTGATATTAAATTTTTTTTTTATAAGTTAGTGAGTAAAGTGATAATTCAATAAGCTTGATTAATAGCAAGTCTAATTAGATTAAAATAATTAGTTAGTGGAGTTATGCAATTATGCGACGCGGTTGCGTGTTAATTAAATGTTTATATATGTACATATTTTACAACATAATTTAATGGTTAATTAAATTAGGGTAAATAAAGGGATTAATATTAAATAAATTCGAATTGAATTAAAAGGTTTATTGTGAATTAATTGAGTTATTATATTGGTTATATTAATTAATCAATATTTATGCAAATTATTGATAAATTATTTGTGAGGAATAATTATGTAATTTATATAATTATAAATTATATAAGGTAGTTAAATTAATTAAGGGAGAATAGTAATTTTATATATTGTACAATATTTAATTGTGTATAAATATTTATATATATAAAGTGATTAAATTAATTGAGTAATTTAAATAGTAATTGAATATATTAAATAAATATATTCCATAATTAAGTAAATCATTGTAAATGATTTATGGAAGTGAGTAATTTAATTACACAATTATTTGTGTAATATTTAAATAATTTAATAAATTATTTAAATAAAGAATTAATTAAATAAATTGTTATTTTTAAATACATTAAAAATATATTATTTTTAATGTGTGTAAATGTATCTGGGTTTGTTTGGGCATGCGGGTGTGTGTTTATATATATATATATATATATATATATATATATATATATATATATATATATATATATATATACATATACATATTTCAATTATTTAACTTAACAATAAATGGTGAAAATGTTTATATAATGAATTAAATTGTAAAAATAATATATATATTAATTATATATATATTTTTAATTATTTTTGGAGGTGTAAAGTGTACTAAATTATTATTATGTGGTAAAATAAAGTACATACGTTTTTAGTGAAACGAATTTTAAAATGATCGTGAAGATATATACTATTTTATGGTATATTTAATTTTTATACATATGGTGATATTATTTACACTGTGTGTATAATTAAGGAGTATTTAAAGTATAAATATTAAATAATTAATATATTAAAAAGTTACCAGTCATTTGTGCCGTGTTTTTGCAAAAAGCTTTGGCGTGTTTCCTTGTTTTGGCGTGTTCCAAAGTAGCATGTCAGTAGGAGTATGTCGTATGAGGAGTATTATCAGAAACAAAAATAACTTTTGTTCATAATCTCTCTCTTCTCTCTACGGAAGACAAATTGCTCAAAACCTCCATAAATTTTTCATCCGAAAGTTTCATAGCCATCAAGGAAATTGCTAGAGGAGGAATATTAATCTAGCTCTCAAATATAAATCATCAAAGAAGGTAATACTTATTTTACTTTTTGAAAGTATACTTTCTTTTCTATTTTAATTATCCAAAAGAATTGTTTGTTATGTAATAAATTATTTGGATGATGTAGAAAAATTAGTATTTTGGTATAGAATAATTTGTAGTATTTGATTATGTGATTATTTATGGGATTTGAGGTTGAAAATCATAATTTTAATGTATTTATGGAATTAATTATGTGAACAAATTTTTCTCCAAAAATTTGTGAAATAATTCATGGGTATTTAATTTTTTATGTTATTAATTGTTGCTAAGTTTTTGGTAATTGATTTAGAATTTTTTAGGTAGATTAAAACTTGCTTGATGTTGTTTTAATGGCTATTTTACTACCGAAGTGGCGAAGAGGATGAAGAACAGAAACTGGCGGAAAGGATGAAGAAACAGAGAAAGTGATAAGGAATTTTGAGTTTTTGGCCAAATTACGAAAATGCCATCCGATTTTAGTTTTAATTAATTTAAATGATTAAAAAATTAATTAAAAATTATAAAAAAAATAGTAAAAATACAAAAATGATATTTAGGTATTTAATATTATATTTTTCAAATATAATAAATATTTAGGATTAATATTTAAATATTTTAAATATTAATCTAGTTAGTTTAATATTATATTATTCATATATAGTAAATATTTTGGATTAATATTTAAATGTTTTAAATATTAATCTAGTTAGTTTAATATTATATTTTCCAAATATAATAAGTATTTTGGATTAATATTTAAATATTTTAAATATTAATCTAGTTAGTTTAATATTATATTTTTCAAATATAATAAATATTTAGGATTAATATTTAAATATTTTAAATATTAATCTAGTTAGTTTAATATTATATTTTCTGTGACGACCCCAAATCCGGGTTACTTTAACCTCGGATCCGGTTCAACACGAGTACAACATTTTCCTTATTGTTCATGAATTACAACAATATTATAATTGCTAAATAATCATTTATTTACAATTTTACAACATCTCTTTCTATTCCAGAATCGAAATCTTTATACATTCCTAGTATGTCTCAATATCATACATGATACGACATTCTATTACAATCAATTTGAGTATTTAATACTCATATAACATACCAACTAAGTCTTATGCTACACAATCATTTACCTGTCCAATTCGGATTGATATCTACAATAGATATTTAGATCTTCAATGGAAGTAATATGTTTATCGAGAACTTCAGGTAACTAGCCTTATCTGAAAATGTTGGTTTAGGCAAGAGTGAGCACGACGGCTCAGCAAGTCTAACAGCTACACATAACACATTACATGCTTCACTTAAAATCTGCAATTTATACTAACATTATGCTTTTCATGCATTTCATGCATTTCAGTTTATGACCTACTGCTCATGCATATCATGCCTCGCATTAATCTATGCTTCATGTCTAACCTCTATCATGACATATAACAATGCAGAACAATTGTCTTAAATCAACTACCGCATATCAACAGTTCAAATCAACTTATTGCACAAAGGCACATTAAAACATCTTTGCACATAACCACGTATGAGCACATCTCAGTTTAATAACAAACTTATAATTCATGCACATAATACAACACGTTCTGAAAAACTTGCCTGGTTTGCTTCTACCAGTTACGCTTATTTGCGTCTCTCGTTCAACCTACAATTTATATAAGAAATTGACATAATCATTAGATATAATGACTATTACTTAGTCTTAACTTAAGACCTTAACTTCAAAGTATTAACTCTTTAGTTGTCCGACAAATGAACCTATACGTTCCGGACAAAAACCCTAGCCCAAATCTAGTTGGACATGTCGGGTACACTTAACCAACTTACGCATTCACTATACATGCTTCGTACGACCCCCTTTCAATAAGCTGTCTAAATTAGTCACAAATGGACTATTTACATCGGTTTAATTCAATTAGACTTTCTTCTTTTACATAACTTAATGATTCGGACATTTAATAATGTGCCAAATATCTCAAAATATTATCTACCTTTGATAATATACAACTACCTTCAAATATTATTAACCATTTAATAATATTTTAATCACTTATTAATATTATTAACCATTTAATAATATTTTAATCACTCCTTAATATTATTAATCATTTAATAATATTTTAATCAATTATTAATATTATTAACCATTTAATAATATTTTAATCACTTATTAATATTATTAACCATTTAATAATATTTTAATCACTTATTAATATTATCAACCATTTAATAATATTTTAATCTCTTATTAATATTATTAACCATTTAATAATATTTTAATCACTTATTAATATTATTAACCATTTAATAATATTTTAATCTCTTATTAATATTATTAACCATTTAATAATATTTTAATCACTTATTAATATTATTAACTATTTAATAATATTTTAATCACTTATTAATATTATTAATCATTTAATAATATTTTAATCATATACTAATGTTATTAACCATTTCATACATTTTAGTTACTTACATATTTAATCTTTTAACCATATTTTAATACTCTTTAAACCATACAAATAGTTAACTTTTTAATAATGTTAACCTTAGTCTTTATTTTATACATTTAACTACCAATGAGTCACTAATAGACTTTATATATATTGGTTTAATATTCAAACACATTCATTTTACAAGTTTATCTTAGGTTTTAAGTCTCTAACGGCGTTTTGTTTAGACTTTTCATTAACCGACAAGTTAAACCGGAGTTCCGACTTGATAAAACTTTAAAATATCAAAATTTGAAATTTTTTTTACTGTACCAGCGCTGGAGGCGCTGGACATATGCATATCCTAGCGCCGGCGGCGCCCAAAACAGAAACAAAACCCTAAACTTGGACTGTCCGACCTTCCGACGTTCTGACAGCCATAACTTCTTCATTTTTTATCCGTTTTGAGTGATTCAAGCGCTCACGCGTCCGTAACTTATTCCTCTACAACTTCTCTTTAGATCACACATCCAAATTCCAACTGGAAATGGACTCAAAACGGCTCACAATGACAACCTAGGTTTTAAAAATCAATATGCTTTGCTATAAAAGCCATAACTTCTTTGTTTTTTCATCTTTTTGTGAGATTCAAGTTGTGTTGGCTTTATAACTCACTCATAAAACTTTCTAGCCATATAAATCAAGTATTTAACTTGTACAATTCTAAATGACACAAAATATAGCACATAGCTACTTAGGGTTTTACCGGTAAAGCTTTATATAGCGTTTTCTTGCATTTTTATGCATACCACTCATACCAAAACATGATTTAACTATATCAAGCCATGATTCTACCAATATAACATATCTTAAGACTTCTAGAGCATCAAAATAACTTTTGATCGGTTAAAACTATATTTTAACCGTTTAAAACTTATATAGATTACAAAAATGAACTTAGGAAGGTTTAGAGTACTTTTTAACCTTAAGGACTTGTGTGCTCTTCTTCTTCTCCTTCCCAAGTATGTTATGAAGCTATGTGACATCCACCAAGCTCCTTCTCTAGCACTTTCCTTCAACTCACAAGTGTTCTCTCTATTTCTCTCTTGGAATGCTATCACTTTTTCTCTCTAGAAATGCTTACAAATGAACTAACCAACACAAACCATTGGTGCAACACTCTATATATAGCACTCCCTTAATCATCATCAACATCCACTAATCAACTAGCATTGGTCAAATTAGAGGTTAATTGGGATTACTATTTAATGGATTGATTGGTTGATTGACATGGTGAATGACTAGGGTGGTTGAACCACCAACACCAAGTGTGTGATTTAAGCAACATGAAAGAAACAAGCTACCCATGTGGGGCCCCTAAAAATCTCAGCAAAATGGTCTTTTATTCTCCATTTTTGCTTTATTTTTTCTTCATTTAATATACATATATATATATATATATATATATATATATATATATATATATACACACATATGATCAATTGTTGACCAATTTTGACTACCATTTGGGCTCCACATTAGACTCTAGGATTTAATATATTGGGCTCATCAATTTAATTAGTTGGGCTCAATTTAATTATTACATTGGGCTAATATTAAATACCCTATGTTACATTTAATTAAAACAAGCATTGGGCTTGATTAATTATTACATGAATCAATGTTTAAATTAAATTACATGGACTACTAGGTTAATTTATTTAACTTAGTTTAATATCTCAATTGGACTTTTAATATAATCCAATTAGACTTGCCTTAAATTATTTTACCACCCTGGGTTACTCAATTAACTTATCCATAGTTAATTCTCATCACCATATTTACCTACCTAGCAATTAACCAACGTTTGGTTAATGCTCTCTCTTATCTACCAACTAGGGTTATTCAATTAACCCTACATTAGTTAATTCTCTACACTCAATCAATACTTGAAAAATATTCTCCCAACACATTGACCATCATTTGACTTTAATGTGTTTGAGCTACATGGATTACTTTATATTTGGCTCTCTTATTTAATTACTTGGGCTACCCAACACAACTCACATATCATATATAACTTGGGCTTGGTAAATAATTTAATTGGACTTCCACACCATTATATACCATACTTTCCAATATTATTTAATTGGACTTATATTAATTATCTCTTGGACTATATCATAACTTAACATTTGGGCTTATTATTTAATTACTCACCTTCATGCAAGTATTCCCATATTGGGCTTGTATTAAATCCATTAATGGACTCTATATAACAATTAAATAATTAAGTTAATTACTTAATTAATTATCTTCTTAATATTATCATTCTAGGCAATATTCCACTTCTCTACTTGTTAATCTTAGCTTTAATTCATGACTCATATAATTAATTCAATTAATTATATTACATGACTTTCCTTTTTAATCCATACTTAAACTAATTAATTTATTAGTTTTATTGAGTATTTAATTTACTTCACACATCATCTTGTTTGACTAGCAAACTCAACTCTAGGTATATATATATATATTCACCTTCACTTCTCAATTGAATTTATTTCCTTAATAAATTCTCTACATGCATCAATACAATATTCTCACATTTAATTTCTAATAAATAAATTATGTTAAAAAAAATATTTACCCATTTTCTACACATCTTACTTCTCATATTCTAGGTTTTAAACCTTAACCTTTAATAAAATCAATTAAGATATTATTTAAAATCTTGGAAATATCTGGGATATTACATTTTCCAAATATAATAAATATTTAGGATTAATATTTAAATGTTTTAAATATTAATCTAGTTAGTTTAATATTATATTATTCAAATATAATAAATATTTTGGATTAATATTTAAATGTTTTAAATATTAATCTAGTTAGTTTAATATTATATTTTTCAAATATAATAAATATTTAGGATTAATATTTAAATGTTTTAAATATTAATCTAGTTAGTTTAATATTATATGTTTCAAATATAATAAATATTTAGGATTAATATTTAAATATTTTAAATATTAATCTAGTTAGTTTAATATTATATTTTTCAAATATAATAAATATTTAGGATTAATATTTAAATGTTTTAAATATTAATCTAGTTAGTTTAATATTATATTTTTTCAAAGTTATGTTTAAATTAATTATTTTTATTATTTAATTAATATTAAATAATAAACAAGGATGATAAATTAATTAATTATTATTTAATTACTATTAAATAATAATTAAAGACAACTAAGATTGATTATTTAATTATTTATTATTTGGTTAACTTTAAATAATAAATAAATCTAGTTAGTTATTATTTATTATTAAATAATAACTAATGATATTTGATTATTTACTATATAATTTAATTATTTATTATTTGATTAACTTTAAATAATAAATAAATCTAGTAAGTTATTAATTATTATTAAATAATAACTAAAGGTAATTAATTTCTTACTATTTAATTAATGTTAAATAGTAATTAAATGAAATTAGATTTAACGAAATAAAGAAAATATCTTTTAACTCATTTGTTTAAACAATTATAATAAATTGTTTAATAGTTTAATAAGTGTTTAACACTTGAGGAAATTGATATAAATTAATTAAATTATTAACCTAAGATTGATTAATTGTTTTATAAGTTAATGATAGTATATTAAATTATTTGTTATGTAACTTTTATTTGCTAGATAAATAGCATAATTGAGCGCATAATTGTACAATTTTACGTAGTGTTAATTGATAGACCAATGTTGTTAATATTAGGTCATTCAAAGAGAGTTATTTAAAGTTATTTAGCTGTAGATCGACTATCAGGCAAGTTTCCTAAACCCTACTCAATTTATATTCGAGCATGATATATTATTTTATTGATCAAGTTCCTAACTCAAACTCAAGTTATTATGTTTCAAGTATGCTAGTGATTTAATTCTGTATAATTATTCCACCTCTTTAAATTGTTGATTTACACATAGTGCATGTTGCATGTGTTCATCAGGTATGAAAGGCTGATCACCTTCATTACCATAAGGTTCAGTTAAATTTGTCCATGGTCATTATTGACACTCAACATTAATTGATTCAGTCATTCAATTATTGAAATTATGATTCGTACTCTTTCACAATTATTAAATTGTTAAAAATCCAAAAGCTTATTCTTTCTTTCAATCATGATATATCGTTATTGTATTTAAACTTGCTGAGCAAAGTCGTTGCTCACTCTTGCTATATCATGATAACAAATTTCAGAATAATACGAATGTCCGAGGAGAGACTGAGACAAAAGCAAAAGACAAGATTATAGTGTTATGCATGATAACTAAATTGTTATATGATGTAAGTAATTTTGTAAACATTTTTATGAATCTAAAGGTATATATGTAAGTTAAGGTTAGAAACCTTTGGAAATGTTGTAGAATAAACAATTTATGTTTATATATTCCGCATTAGTTATAGAACATGTATGAAGATGATGTATCGTGACGTACCAAGTCTAGGGTTCAAGGAACCCGGATTTGGGGATGTCACAACATCCTTCAAAATAATCTCCACTAGTTGAAAAGTTTTCTCCAAGAAACTAGAAGAAAAAACTCCCAAAAACTTACTATGCATAATGAGAGGTTGGCCCTCTATTTATAGTCCTCTAACTTGTCCAAACCCTAATAGGATTTACAATTAAAAATAAAAGAAAATTAAAATAATATTATCCCAACCCTAATGGGAATTAAAATCCAATTTGGAATAAAAAAGTAGCAAAAATTCTGAAAAATCCCGTTTTGCTCCAATTCTGCCCCAGCCTATCGCGCCTTATCGCCAGCTTTGACCGGTCAACGCGCTTCCGCGTTGCTGACGTCACCGTGCACCTCCGCGCATTGCTCGGTTTCCTATCTGCGGTTCAATACGGCGTCGTTTCAAGCACCCCTGCCTCAACCGTTTCCGCGCACTCCGCGCATTGCGCGGTCTGCTTTCCATTTAATCACCGAACGACGTCGTACTGCTCCTGCACTATAAAGCTTACCGCGCATTGCGCAGACAACCCATCCGGAAATTACTAAAAAGCCATCCGGTTTTGCAGAAAATCACAATTATGCCCCCAAGCTTTAATTTCCTACAAAATAAAATATAAAATAATTATAAATAAATAAAAATAATATAAAAATACTAAAAATCCTAAAAACACATAATAATAAATAAAACACCTAAAATACTAAAAATAAATAAAAACACGTAAATAAAAAGAAATATAAAAATATTATAAAATTACCTAAATTAACATAAATTAACTAAAATCCTATAAAACCTATTAAAACCAAAATAAGCTAAATAATTAAACATTTAAGCACACAATAAATATAAAAATTAAGTATTAGGGAATAAAAATATCGTATAATTTAACCCTATCAAATACCCCCACACTTAGCTTTTGCTCGTCCTCGCGCAAAACAAAAATAAAAATAAACAAAAATAAAATAAATATAACTAGCCCAACAGATTAAAGCGACTCAACTAACTCGACGTTTTACATGAGTAATAAATTAATATGAACTTCATATCAACCTCAAAAATTATAATCAACAATTCTTAGAAAATTTCAAAATAATACATCATCCAAAATTTTAACTTAATTATTAATTCAACTTTATTCTCAATTCTTCGTGTGTGTGTGAAAATCCATATATATCAAACTAATAAAAATTTAGATCAATTCATCTAATTAAATACATCACAAAATATATATTAAAACTCTATACATTTATTTTCACATCACTTTCTATTTAATACAGATAAATACAAACTAGAAGATCAAAAGGTTTTATATTTTAACCACACTAGGATTTAACTTTAATCACATACCTTCCCACGTATTATTAAATTCCACTAGTAAAACTTTTTTTCTTCTTTTTTTTCCCTCATTCAATTTTTTCATCATTTTTTTTCACGGTGAGTGCATTTTATGCTCCATCTCACCAGCGAGTGCGTTTTACGCTCCATCTCGCTGCATGTGTTTATAAGTGAGTGCGTTTTACGCTCCATCTCAACCCACCACATGATAATTATTTTACTTCTTTTTTTTTTCTTCGGGGTAATGTCAATCTAATAATTCTAGAAAAATTACCTTAATCATTTCTCTATATTATATTTACCTTATATTCGCTTCAAGTAATGTTCAAATAAGATATAGAATGAAAAACATATCTTATAAGCATTTAACCAAATAAATTTTCTCCAAATTAAAATTAGTTTAAACATATGGATATGCGCAAATAATAAAATAAAAGATTTCAAACAAAGTACTGACCAACAAAAATGTCAAAATTCAGATTACGCAAAATTTATCAATTTTTCAAGAGTTATTAAATAAAAATCAAAATTTTATCATTGGTTAAAAATTAAAATTCAAATCAAAATATTGCTCAACTGACTCAATCCTAAGAAAAACTATCCCATTTTCGTAGGCAACACGGTTACATTTAGCACGTGCAACAAACCTTTAAACCCCAAGGTTACCCCAAGTGGACGAGTTTTGTCTCGTGAGGGTTTGCAGTGAATTTACCCACAAAATTCAAAAATTAATTTTTTTTAAAAAATTCCCTAAAAATAAAACAAATGTTTAAAAATAAAATATTTTTTTTCAAATTTCCTAAAAATAAAACAAATATCCTAAATTCCTTCCCCCACACTTAAATTTTACATTGTCCCCAATGTAAATTATAATGCAAAGAAACAGGCACAAATAAATATAAAAAGAAAAAGGAAAAGAACTGCAAATCTGATTTCTTGGGTTGCCTCCCAAGCAGCGCCTTTATTTATTGTCATTGGCTCGATAGCAGGTCAAAGTACTACGTCACTCCAACTTCATGAATTTTGAGTACCCCATCCATCACATTATTCTTCATCGGTAGATTGAATCTTGCTTGCACGTGACATGAACGTTTTACTCCCTCTTCAACGAAAAAGTATTTAAGATGATTAAGGAGAGTCTTTATATGTGAAATGGGATCCTGCAAAACAAAAGATAGAAAATTTTCATGAGTAGCATGTAATGAAATGAAAATAATTGCCTGACTATCTAAAATTGTAACGACCCCGAAATTCGACCAACTTTATTATCTTAATTTTCATGTTTATTTAACATTATTTTCCTTACGTCCAAATTTCGGTCCGTTAATAAATCTTTAATCACCTTAATTGATCCATTAATTGATTTTAAAATCATCAATTACCAATTTTTCGGTATAAATTTTTCTTTTTCTCTTTCTCAATTCAATCCTTGTATTAAAATATTTGGATATTTAAAATCCTTACATTTTGATCCTAGTCCCTGGATCGCAACCTTTACTTTTTCTTTCTCTTATAAGTATCATAAAGCTCAACCTTTAAAATTTAATGTTGATTGTATCTCCACAATCATTCTTGGTCTCATAAGTCATAATTAAACCATTTAATAATCTCTATCATACATCTATCTAGTACAATCACAGTTCAAAATTTAACTTTACTTACCCTGTCTGGATTCAACATATATGTACATTTGAAACATCAATTAAACATAACACATGTATCCACATTGAATGAAAAATATAATAATAACGTTTCCAACCTTCTAGCCACCTCATCTCTAATTTAATCTGATATTCTTGAAATTTATTTCTTTCCTGCAAAAATGTATATTAAGCAGTAATGAGCACAACGGCTCAGCAAGTTCAACAGTTTATGCGTCACGTAGCACATACCTTAATATGCTCGGTGTGTGTCATGCATTACGTGTTGTGCCTCTACTATAACAATATATCTCATATCATTGCACAAAGTACACATTGTGGTCATATTAACCACGTATCACATAACACATAATTTGTATGCATTTAAACGAAATTAACATATCATATCAGATAATCAAAGTACTGAGGAACTTGCCTCGGTTTGCGTTCATTACGTAACACTTACAAGCATCCCACGTATGGCCTTGTTCGTCAATTTGCATTTCTGCGATCTTTATTATTCCTCACATAATCTATATATCAAACTCAGGTTATATCACAATCAATAATCTTGTTCGAGAAATAATATTCTTCTAAATTATTCTACTAAATTTTAACAACGTTGCCTTTATCATAACTTTTTCGTTACTTAATCGTTTACGTTCACTAGTCAGTCAACACACGATCCATAACATCCTAACATCTCACGAGTCTAATAAACCTTTCAAAGTCTCCAAAATATTATTCTGGACTTTTCAACCCATTTTTACATTTTTCGAATTATCCGACAATTTTCTGTAATTATTTCTATTTATAAAACTATTATTTAATAGCTTTAAAATAGAAATAATAATACAACATACTTTTATATCCTCCAAACACCATCCATATTTATCTTATATTATTATAAGATTTTTCACCAAGTTTCATAATTTTCTAACATTTATAAAATTTTCTATGAATTTCCACTCTTTTTAAATTAACTTTAAATAGCCTTAAAAAAAACAATAAATACTTTTGCTCTTTAATAAATTACCAAACTTTTTCACAAATTCTGGAATATTATAACAATAATGCTGTCCAGAACAAATTTCAGCACAAAAATATTTTTAGTAATTAATTTTAATTTTTAATGCGCTAAAACTTTCAAAATTCACAGTAATTAGCACGTTTATCCAAAAATTACGAATCTTAAGTCCATTCCACACGAAATTTAATTATCTACAACTTTGTAGAAGAAAAGTTTTCCAAATTACGCACTGAAATGCCCAGAATAGCTACTGTCGTGACTGTTCATCTTAAATTCCAAAATTTCATGATTTGATCCAATTTTTCCCACAATAATTATTCTAAACATCATATAATCCACATATATACATTCACAATTTATGTAGAATAATTATTCTAATTATTTATTAATTTTTCCACAAAAAAATTATTTAACATCTTAAATACTCAAAATACATTCAAAAACTAAAATTTATACATTTTAAAGCCCATAGCCTCCATCCTTGAAACTTGTTATTACCCTTAATTTCTTTCCTTGCTAGCAATGATGGTCTTGGGCGGAGGTGGTGGTGTGCACGGGTGGAGCTCTCGGTTGGGGAAGAAGATGAAGTATGTTTTCTTGCTAGCATGTTTCTTTTCCTTTTCTTTTTCCCTTTTATAACTTAAAGAAATTAAACATTTTGGAAACAACCAAAAAGTCCACCCCTTTACTATGCACGCCGACTTTGGTTCGGATAAATAATGTTTATAATTAAGAATTTTAATATATTACGTAATTATTACGTGTAATAAATATTTTATATAATATATATAAAATATTTATTTTAATTCACCAAAAATCATAACATGATTTATCATTAATATTAATACCTCTTTTAGGTACCTTACTTGACAAATTTTGTACACGCATAACGCCATGCATGTAGTTATTTGAGGTAATTTATACCTCCAAAAATTATAAATTAATACATATAGCATATAAAAATTATTTTTCATTATTTTTCACTTCGTTACTTGGACATCATGTTACACTAACATGATCACGTTTCTGAAATATTATTCTTCATAAAAGTCATAAAAATTCTATTATCCATAACCATAATTTTTATTAAATTAAAAATTTTCTTTTTCTCATTTATTTTCATTTCTTTAATACTCACATTAACTTTCCTTATATAAATTATATAATTTAATATTATATAATTTATATAATTACATTATTCCTTTTTAAATAATTTTCATTTTACAATTTATAAAATTTTCTTCCATCCTTAATTAATTTAATTATCTTATATAAATTATATAATTATTCTTATATAATTTATATAATTATTATTTTCTTCATACAACATTTTAATTTCCTTATATAAATTATATAATTTATTATTATATAATTTATATAATTACATTTCTTTCTCAATTAATTTATCAACTTTCTCCATAATTCTTGATTAAATCTAAAATTAATAATTTCAATTTTACTAACTCCCTCATTAACCTTTCGTAAATTTTCGAATTAATTTAATTATTAATACATTTATTTTCATAGTGAATGAAATTTATAATTATCAATTAAACATGCACATTTATATACAGATGTATAATACACATCTAATTCACATATCTCACATTACCATTTAACATTATTTAAATAATAATTTTCGTATTTTCATAATAATTTTATTGTGCCTTTACAAGAAATTCTCTTATTCTTCATAAATTGTTTTTAAACAATTTATTTACTTTTCAATTATTTTAAATTAACACAATTCGTTATGATCTCTATACAGATTTAATTTACTAATTAAATCTCATCACATACCTTAAATCACATAAAATAATAATTAATTTAACAACCTTGATAATTTTATCAATTAAAATTTTATTTAATTTTTATTAAAGAATCTCTGAAAATTCGGATCCTCACAAAAATCATTGGCAAAAAGTTGAATACAGCTTCAACGTCCTTTAAATCATATTTTAGCTTAATTCCTTCTTCCTCCCCTAACTTCAAACTGTTTGTACTTGCATCTTCTAAATTCTCTTTATCTATTTCCCTAAAAATTCTCTCCACCTTAGGCATGACATCACCATAAAGAACATCATTTTCTACATCAATATTGTCCGTTTATGCACTGATGTTGTTTGCTTCCTCTTGCATCGGCGATGGAATGAATGACCCTTGAGAATCTAATTGAGAATCTAATTGACCAATTATAGTAGCAAGCTGACTCAATTGAGTCTCCAAATTATATATAAAAACTGTCATTTGGTCTATGAAGGCTTTAAACATATCTTCAAGAGATGTATCCGAATTAGACAATTGGTCATATTGTTGTTGGGGATATGGTTGCATGCACTGTGGATTATTTGGGAAAATTTGGTCTGTGTACCAATTCACTGGTGAATTCTCATAGCTGAAATTATGATGATCCCTCTATCCTGAATTATACATGTTTGAATAGGAATCATATCTACTTTCTGATTGACCAAGGAAACTATCAGCTGCATTGACTTGTTCATAGGACTCCTCTCGAAGCATTGGGCATAAATTAGTTGGGTGTCCTATTATCGCACAAGTCCTACAAGTACCTACAGCCATTTGATAAACAAAAGAAGTCAGACTATCAGTTTGTTGCTCATGAGAAGAAATATTTACCTCATTAACGTAATCAGGCATGACTTCCATCCTTAACCTGCAAAACTCAATTAAACAATGAAAAACTATAAAAATAAAATATAAGAAAAATTACTAAATTAAAATAAAGTTTACAAAAACACAAAAATAAATTAAAATCATTCCCCGGCAACGGCGCCAAAATTTGGGATGCTATCGCAAGCAACCAAAAATAAAATTTTACTTTGAAAAATATTAATGTAGTAGTGAAAGTAAGAGTCGAACCCATAGAGAGTGAATTATTTTAATAAATCTAATGTTTTCAAAAATATCTAATTAAATGGGGGGTTTGGAATTAATTATTAACTAATTAAAATTCAAACAAACAAATAAAACTGAATAATAAATAAATATGAGAAAAATCAATTAAAACAAACTTCAGTTCCTTAGTTCAGTATCCCCTTCTTTTAATCAACAAATTAATCAAGTTATTATTATCTTTTCCTTCAATTGAAATTAATAATCCTAGATAACCGACAATCGCCAAGCTACCCGAAATCCTCCTTAAATTATAAATTTAATGCAACAATTGCTCACAAAAGACCCTAACTATCATACAACTTAGAACTATCAGTCTAGATTTAATATAACAGTTGCATTAAAATTTAGAGAATTAAATTATTCCAAGCAACAATCATAACGTCGTAGATTATTTAACTTGCCATCTTGATAATCATAACAATATTCAAAAGTTTGTCCACAATCAAATATTATTCATTTCTACTTACGATCAGATAAAATATCGTTTGTTTAATATCAAATCTTAATCTAGCATATGCTAAATTATTGATTAACTTAACAGACCCTTATCAAATTAATCAAGCAAGTATCATAAAACAATTAAAACAGATTATCAAGAATAAATCTCATGCATGAAGGAATAGATTATAAAACTCAATTAAAACATCAATTAAAAATAAGGTTCAACATCCCTTTAGAACTGAAAATAAAAAGTTAGCCTGACATCCTTCAAAATAATCTCCACTAGTTGAAAAGCTCTCTCCAAGAAACTAGAAGAAAGAACTCCCAAAAACTTACCATGCATAATGAGAGGTTGGCCCTCTATTTATAGGCCTCTAACTTGTCCAAACCCTAATAGAATTTACAATTAAAAATAAAAGAAAATTAAAATAATTATTATCCTAACCCTAAAGGGAATTAAAATCCAATTTGGAATAAAAAAGTAGCAAAAATTTCGAAAAATCCCGTTTTGCTCCAATTCTGCGCCAGCCAAACGCGCCTTAACGCCAACTTTGACCGGTCAACGCGCTTACGCGTTGCTTATGTCACCGTACACCTCCGCGTATTGCTCGGTTTCTTATCTGCGGTTCAATACGGCGTCGTTTCAGGTGCCCCTGCCTCAACCGTTTCTGCGCACTCCGCGCATTGCGCGGTCTGCTTTCCATTTAATCACCAAACGACGTCGTACTGCTCCTGCACTCTGAAGCTTACCGCGCATTGCGCGGATGACCCATGCGAAAATTACTAAAAAGCCATCCGATTTTGCAGAAAATCACAATTATGCCCCCAAGCTTTAATTTCCTACAAAATAAAATATAAAATAATTAAAAATAAATAAAAATACCAAAAATCCTAAAAACACATAATAATAAATAAAACATCTAAAATACTAAAAATAAATAAAAACCCATAAATAAAAAGAAATATAAAAATACTATAAAATTACCTAAATTAACATAAATTAACTAAAATCCTATAAAACCTATTAAAACAAAATTAAGCTAAATAATTAAACATTTAAGCCCACAATAAATATAAAAACTAAGTATTAGGGAATAAAAATATCGTATAATTTAACCCTATTAATCTCACAAAGGTTTGCTTACTTTTTCTCTAGAGCTTCTTTCTTTTCTCTTTTGTTGCTCTAGCAAAATGTCTAACAAACATAACACATAGGTGAAGTACTCTATATATAGCACTTCCTTAATCACCATCAACTCTTACTAATCAACTAATATTGGTCAAATTAGGACTAATCTAAGCTTACTATAGCATGAAATGATTATTTGATAGACACTTTGATTGACCATATGAATTACTAGTGTGGTTGGGAAGTTGTTGAACCATTTTGCATTCAAAATTCATCCAACAAGCAAGCTTTACATCCATGTGGGCCCTAAAATTCGGGTTTGCTCTATAATTATACTAATTTGACTTTATTTTTATGTCCTATATATTAATATATACATATTCACCAACATATATATATATATATATATATATATATATATATACCAATCTTTGACTTCATTTGGGCTTCACTTTGGACTCTAGAATTTAATATATTAGGCTCATTTATTTAATTTGATTGGGTTTAATTTATTTATTACATTGGGCTAACATTAAATACCATATGTTACATTTAATTAAAACAAGCATTGAGCTAGTTTAATTATTATATGGATCAATGTTTAATTAATTACATAGACTACCAGGTTAATTTATTTAACTTAGGTTAATACCTCATTTGGACTTATAATATAATCCAAATATATTTGCTTTAAATTATTCTACCACCATGGGTTACTCAAGTAACTCATCTATAGTTAATTCTCATCATCATATTTACTTACCTAGCAATTAACCAACGTTTGGTTAATACTCTCTCTTGTCTACCAACTAAGGTTATTCAATTAACCCTACATTAGTTAATTCTCTACACTCAACCAAATTTTCCAACATATTTGTAACGACCCCGAAATTCGACCAACTTTATTTCCTTAAATTTTGTATTTATTATACATTATCTTCATAACATCCAAAATTTCGGTTTGTTAATAAATCTTCAATCACCTTAATTAATTCATTTATTGACATTATCGTCATCAACTACCAAATTTTCGGTATAATTTTTTTTTTCTTTTTTTTTCTCAATTCAATTATTGTATTAAAATATTTGTCCTTACATCTTGATCCTAGTCCCTGGATCGCAACCTTTACTTATTCTTTTCTTTTACCAGTGTTATAAAGCTCAACATTCAAAATTTAATATCATTCATATACCAATGTTCTTTGTTTCATAAATCATAATTAAACTTCTCATAATCTCTGTCATAACATCTATCTTGTACAATTACAGTTCATAATTTAACTTTGCTCGTCCTATCCGAATCCAATTTATAGGCACATACAAAACATCAATGTAACCTTGACTGTAACGACCCCGAAATTCGTCCCTCTTTATTACCTTAATTTTCATATTTATGAAATATTATTTTACTTACGTCCAAATTTCGGTTTGTTAATAAATCTTTCGTCACCTAAATTGATCCATTATTTAATTTCAATATCATCAATTACCAAATTTTTGGTATAAATTTTTCTTTTTCTCAATCATATCATTTAATTAAAATATTTGGATATTTAAAATCTTTATAACTGGATCCTAGTCCCTGGATCGCAACCTTTACTTATTCTTTTCTCTCTGTAACCCGTATCATAAAGTTCAACATTCAAATTCAATGTTGTTTATATTCATCCAATATTCTTTATCTCATGATTCATCATTTAAACATAGATATATAATCGTCTCTATCATAATATTCATATAGAACAATTTCAATTCATAATTTAACTATACACTTCATATTCATATCCCACTTACATGTACATATAACATATCCAAGTAACTTGACAAATTATCCACATTGCAGTATACTATAACAATCATGTTTTCTACCTTCTAGGCAATTTATCTTTAACAAAACCCAATATTCTTGAATGTAATTTCTTTCCTGCAAAAATGTTATTGAGCAAGTAATGAGCACAACGGCTCAGCAAGTTCAACAGTTCATGCTTCACGTAGCACATACCTTAACATGCTTGGTGTGTGTCATATATCACGTGCTTGTGCTTTAACTACAGCAATATATCTCATATATATTCATATCGTTGCACAAAATACATATTGTGGTCCTATTAATCACGTATCACGTAACACATAATTTGTATGCAGTTAAAACAAGAATTACATATCATAACATTCCAACATTTAACATAAAAGGGACTGAAGAACTTGCCTGGCGTCCAACTATTTAATTGATAGCTTAAAACCCTCTCTCGATCAACCTATGATCATAAAATAATCAAATGATAATTATTTAACTTTTTGTGATATTAATTTAATTAATTAATATCATCTCTAGGCCAATTATTAATGTATATGGCCAATTATATTAACCTCGTTCCTTAAAATATTCGCTTAACTTAATATCCAATACCTCTAATACGGACAACCCGGCTCATCGGATAAATTTTAACATAACTGGGTGTCCCAAAAATTTTATTTAACCATTTTCTAAATGGTAACCTTATTAGATTAATATTTAAACATTTAAATATTAATCCCCAATATTTAATATTTTTCCAAAAATATTAAATTTAATGCCCAAACATCATTTCTATATTTTTAGTATTTTTCTATAATTTTCTATGATTTTTAAACAATTTTTAAACAT
Source organism: Hedera helix (assembly GCA_947179155.2). Taxonomy (NCBI): domain Eukaryota; kingdom Viridiplantae; phylum Streptophyta; class Magnoliopsida; order Apiales; family Araliaceae; genus Hedera; species Hedera helix. The sequence continues at coordinate 12,132,439 of OX359279.1, forward strand.
TTATTTCATTTAAAAACAATTCCTGGGGGCATTTTAGTAATTTCTGCGGCTTTAGGGACATGACCGGCATTTCCCGGAATGTCCAGGGGTATTTTTGTAGTTTTCGCGCGTCTAGGACACGCCCGGTTTTTGTTGGAAAAAACAGGGGTAAAAGCGTAATTTTACCGCGAGATCGACCGCCGCGCAATGCGCGCGGCCTTCTCTTCCCATCCAAACGACGTCGTTTGGATCGTTCGGTGCTGAAACCCAGCCGCGCATCGCGCGGCCCCGCTATTCTGCCCCCAAAACAGCGTCGTTTATATGCGCGCCTTAGAAAAAAAACACGCCCGCGCAATGCGCGGGCCACTGTTTCCTTTTCTTCTCCCAGTTCGCGCACAGTGTATCAACTTTCTTCTAAAAATTCTATTTTTGCTCACTTCTTTCACCACAAAACAATTCTAAAAATCCCATAATTCATACATAATTATCCAAAAATTATTTGTAACAATTATTCTAATTATTTACAATTTTTCCATAATAATAATTTATCACTAAAAATACATGAATAATTCAAATAATTGAATTATTTTACCTTCCTCAAAGCTTTACTTCTTCCTTTGATAGTCTCAAAACTTTCCTTTCTTGACGGTGGCTATGGAGTTTCCGAGTGGTTGGAGGTGGTGGCGCTCGGATGGTGAGATGGTAGAGAGAGATGTGATTTTGTTGCCTTCTTTCTTTTCTTTTTCTTTTTCTTTATTTCTCCCTCTCTTTTATAAACAAACACTTAACTAAAATTTATAAACACAACAATTCCACCGCCCATGCAATTCGGATAAGCCACGCCAGCCAATTCTTTTCCCTTCTCTCGAATATTCCAAAATTGGCATGCAATTTAATTAATTTAATACATTACATAGTTATTACGTGTAATAAATATTTTATACAATATATATAAAACATTTTTTTTAATTCACTAAAATTCATATTATGATTTATCATTAATATTAATACCTTTTTCGGTATTTTACTTGACAAATTTTGTACACGCCTAATACCATGCATGTAATTATATGAGGTAATTTATACCTCCAAAAATCATAAAATAATTCACATAGCTTATAAAAATTATTTTTCATAATTTTTCACTTCGTTACTTGGACAACATGTTACATTAACATGTTCACATTTCTGAAATATTATTCTTCATAAAAGTCATAATAATTTAATTATGCATAACCATAATTTTTAATAAATTAAATCCTTCCTTTTTCCTCATTTAATTTAATTTCTTTACATTTCACATTACTTTCCTTATATAAATTATATAATTTATTATTACATAATTTATATAATTAAATTATCCCTTTTTATAATTTCCATTTCACACAAAATATAATTTATAAAATTTCTTCCCATCCTTATTCAATTTCATCACCTTATATAAATTATATAATTATTCTTATATAATTTATATAATTATTATTTTTCTCATATTTCACTTTAATTTTCTTATATAAATTATATAATTTATATAATTACATTTCTTTCCCAATTAACCTCTCAACTTTCTCCATAATCTCTTAATTAAACCAATAATCCACCATTTCAATTTTACTAATTCCTCATTCATTTTTTATTAAATTTTGGATTAATTTAATTATTAATCCCTTTAATTTTCCATAATTAATAATATTTATAATTATTAATTAAACATAACACACACACACATATATATATATATATATATATATATATATATATATATATATATATATATATATATACATATTTAATTCATGCATTTACATTATCACATAGCCTTAATTAAATTATAATTTCTGCATTTTCATAATAATTTAATTGTACAATTTATTGTACATTTACCTGACATTTTTTCTTATCCTTCATAAATTGTTTTTAAACAATTTATTTACTTTTTAATTATTTTAAATCAACACAAATCATCACCATCTCTGTACAAATTTAATTTACTAATTAAATCCCTTCAAACACTTTAAATTACTTAAAATAATAATTAACTTAAACAACCTTGATACTTTTTTATCAATTAATTGTTATTCGATATTATTAAAGGAATCCTGAAATTCGGATCCTCACATTCTTCCCCCCTTAACAGGATTCCGTCCTCGGAATCATAATTGCCGTACTAATCATACGTATTTTTATTTATAGCACCTTGCTATACCTTTATCTTGATGAATAACAATTTGATCAATAATAATTATAATTTACCTCTTTAATATCCATAACTTACATGGATAACCTCATAATGGTTATTACTATTAGAATATTCAATTTATAATTTCTTTATAATATTTCTGGATGCACTTATCAAGATAATTTCCCATTCTCTGGAAATTTCTTTCTTTAATCACACTTATCCTTACTCCATTCACTTATTGCATTCTCTTTATTGTACATCATTTATATTTTGCGCATTCATCATTCTCTTCTTAATTCATCTTCATGAATTTTCTTCACATTTCCTATATCCTTCTTTAATACCACCATCATTCAATACTAAGTTCTAAACGTTAACCTTTACTTAATTTATCATATTCTTTATTTGAGATTATTTCAAAAATTCTGGGTGTCACATTCACCCCTCCTTCATAAAATTTCGTCCTCGAAATTTCTATGTACTCATAGTTCATTAATTTGTAACGTACACAATTTCTTTACATTTATTCCACATATCTTGATTTCCTTCCTTCCTCGTAGTTATTGCACATTGCAATTTTCTAATTTACCACATTTCATACTTTCTTTACTTCACAATTATTGCTTCCATTATCATTCACACTTAAATAATACTACCCCATCCTACCATCCAATCTTCATAAGAGTAGAGGAAAAATAAAACTTTTTGTAGTATGCTGAATGAACTTTTTATCCCGGTTTAACAGTACTTCACTCCCAGAGTACATCGTACTGCAAACCACTGACGGTGGGTTAGTCTGTCATTAAAGTAAACATGCACCCCGGTTACAGTACTTCACTCCCAGAGTACGTCGTACTGTAAACCCTGACAGTGGATCAGTCTGTCATTAAAGTGATGTATATTTAATCCGTAATTTGGCACGCCAGTAGAACAATCTGTCATGCCCGTATTTTTTTTAATCTTTTTGTTCATCTCAGCCTTAGAATTCATTCAAAAGAAATTTACTTAGTTATAACTTTCAAAGAATACGAAGTCAATAAATATAATTTAAAATTTGTCTAGCTGAATCAATAGCTCAGACTTATATTTCTTCAACGCTTGTCTAGCTAGACCAATTAGCATAGACTTACTTTTAACAATTTATAACTCGCAGAAAGTTTTCTAAAACCTTTATCATGTCAAAACTTTTCAAAATGTCTAGCCGAGTCAAATGGCAATGACTTATAGCTTTGACATACTTTTATAAATCAAAATCATTTATGACTTCATGTTACCGCATTATTTTGACCGTCCGTTGAGAATTTCGTCGTTAATAATTCCTACACCATAAACCGTACTTTATGGTGTTGAATCATCTTATAACGAAATAGTACCGCACCGTCTCAACAACACGTTGAGCATTCCGTCATTCATCACATCTGCACCGGGCTAAAAGGTGCGTGGATGATTCTTTTGAAATACATTTTGATGTAAAAAATATTTTTGTCTAGCCGAAACAAGTAGCATAGACACTTTTCTAAATCGCTTAAAAATTTCATTTATATTTTTCAAAGCACACACGTGCCAAATCAACTTGAGACCAAAATTTTCGAAATCTAGCAAGGCTAGAAGAGTGGGAATATCCTAAATTCCCTAACATTCACCTTCTACTTCTTCACTTTAAATAGTAAATTTATTGCTAGGACTATTATCATATTAAAATTTCTATCTACTCCAACTTTTCTATACCCCCGTATAGTTCATCAAACTTGCCACACATTATGAGTCCAGGAACTTACCACAAGAATATGAGTTTTAAAGCTTGTCCTAGCAATATGTAGTCTGAGAACAAATCAAAGACTATCCATATGCTGAGGGGCTCAAACATACCATACGATTATGAGTCATGGACTTACCATATGCATGAGTTTTAAGAACTCGTGCCTAAACTTAATATTATCTATCTATCAGAAACTCTTAACGCGACTCTAACATTTCAATGATTATCACATAGTAACTAAGTAAACACAAATCCCCCGCCCATACAAAGGATTGTGCAACTCAGTCACCACATGAGTCCTCAAATGAAATTTCGTACCCAAGTTTTCTACCCTCTTATCATAACCTTTCTGTCATTCATATCTCATCATTCTTTGAATTCTTCTTGTATTATTTCATAGTACTATATCTCTTTATAACATTAAAATATGCCTTTTCGACCATTAACAGGTCTCTCTATTATTTCATATTCTCACTTGATCCCATCATGACCTTGCTTTACAATCCCTTCCTTACTCGTTTCCCTTATCTCATGATCGTATTGTAGTACGATCCTCTCGCTGTTCTTGATCATATTATTATGATCTCTTCCTATACGTTTTGGATTACCTTATCATCATTATTGCTTAAATCAGGTGTCCCTTGATTATCTTTGAGATTCATCTTTGAATCATTTCTAATATTCTTTCAGATATATTCTTAATTGAACTTATAAATTTTCTCAATTCGTTTCATTCAAATCTTTCTTAACATTTTTATCGCTTCCTTATAATCTTCTATCTTTCATATTTCTTTTACTTCAGCCACTATCTGAGATTTGTATTTCTTAACTTACATCTTTCTATTTCAATCCCACCGTGTTCATCAAACTTATCACGTATTTGGACTCAGGAACCTACCATAATCATATGGTTGAGGAGCTTGTCCTAGTCAGGCCATAGTCGCCCATTCGCTAAAGGGGCTCCACCATACAATCATGAGTCACGAGCTTACTATACGCTTGAGTTTTCAGAACACTCAACTAACCGTACTCTTTCTTACTTAGGTTATAGCCTAAGGTATCATTTACCTAAGGTTTATAACCTCTAGCTCTGATACCAACTGTAACGACCCCGAAATTCGTCCCTCTTTATTACCTTAATTTTCATATTTATGAAACATTATTTTACTTACGTCCAAATTTCGGTTTGTTAATAAATCTTTCGTCACCTAAATTGATCCATTATTTAATTTCAATATCATCAATTACCAAATTTTTGGTATAAATTTTTCTTTTTCTCAATCATATCATTTAATTAAAATATTTGGATATTTAAAATCTTTATAACTGGATCCTAGTCCCTGGATCGCAACCTTTACTTATTCTTTTCTCTCTGTAACCCGTATCATAAAGTTCAACATTCAAATTCAATGTTGTTTATATTCATCCAATATTCTTTATCTCATGATTCATCATTTAAACATAGATATATAATCGTCTCTATCATAATATTCATATAGAACAATTTCAATTCATAATTTAACTATACACTTCATATTCATATCCCACTTACATGTACATATAACATATCCAAGTAACTTGGCAAATTATCCACATTGCAGTATACTATAACAATCATGTTTTCTACCTTCTAGGCAATTTATCTTTAACAAAACCCAATATTCTTGAATGTCATTTCTTTCCTGCAAAAAATGTTATTGAGCAAGTAATGAGCACAACGGCTCAGCAAGTTCAACAGTTCATGCTTCACGTAGCACATACCTTAACATGCTTGGTGTGTGTCATATATCACGTGCTTGTGCTTTAACTACAGCAATATATCTCATATATATTCATATCGTTGCACAAAATACATATTGTGGTCCTATTAATCACGTATCACGTAACACATAATTTGTATGCAGTTAAAACAAGAATTACATATCATAACATTCCAACATTTAACATAAAAGGGACTGAAGAACTTGCCTGGCGTCCAACTATTTAATTGATAGCTTAAAACCCTCTCTCGATCAACCTATGATCATAAAATAATCAAATGATAATTATTTAACTTTTTGTGATATTAATTTAATTAATTAATATCATCTCTAGGCCAATTATTAATGTATATGGCCAATTATATTAACCTCGTTCCTTAAAATATTCGCTTAACTTAATATCCAATACCTCTAATACGGACAACCCGGCTCATCGGATAAATTTTAACATAACTGGGTGTCCCAAAAATTTTATTTAACCATTTTCTAAATGGTAACCTTATTAGATTAATATTTAAACATTTAAATATTAATCCCCAATATTTAATATTTTTCCAAAAATATTAAATTTAATGCCCAAACATCATTTCTATATTTTTAGTATTTTTCTATAATTTTCTATGATTTTTAAACAATTTTTAAACATTTATTTCATTTAAAAACAATTCCTGGGGGCATTTTAGTAATTTCCGCGGCTTTAGGGACATGACCGGCATTTCCCGGAATGTCCAGGGGTATTTTTGTAGTTTTCGCGCGTCTAGGACACGCCCGGTTTTTGTTGGAAAAAACAGGGGTAAAAGCGTAATTTTACCGCGAGATCGACCGCCGCGCAATGCGCGCGGCCTTCTCTTCCCATCCAAACGACGTCGTTTGGATCGTTCGGTGCTGAAACCCAGCCGCGCATCACGCGGCCCCGCTATTCTGCCCCCAAAACAGCGTCGTTTATATGCGCGCCTTAGAAAAAAAACACGCCCGCGTAATGCGCGGGCCACTGTTTCCTTTTCTTCTCCCAGTTCGCGCACAGTGTATCAACTTTCTCCTAAAAATTCTATTTTTGCTCACTTCTTTCACCACAAAACAATTCTAAAAATCCCATAATTCATACATAATTATCCAAAAATTATTTGTAACAATTATTCTAATTATTTACAATTTTTCCATAATAATAATTTATCACTAAAAATACATGAATAATTCAAATAATTGAATTATTTTACCTTCCTCAAAGCTTTACTTCTTCCTTTGATAGTCTCAAAACTTTCCTTTCTTGACGGTGGCTATGGAGTTTCCGAGTGGTTGGAGGTGGTGGCGCTCGGATGGTGAGATGGTAGAGAGAGATGTGATTTTGTTGCCTTCTTCTTTCTTTTCTTTTTCTTTTTCTTTATTTCTCCCTCTCTTTTATAAATAAACACTTAACTAAAATTTATAAACACAACAATTCCACCGCCCATGCAATTCGGATAAGCCATGCCAGCCAATTCTTTTCCCTTCTCTCGAATATTCCAAAATTGGCATGCAATTTAATTAATTTAATACATTACATAGTTATTACGTGTAATAAATATTTTATACAATATATATAAAATATTTATTTTAATTCTCTAAAATTCATATTATGATTTATCATTAATATTAATACCTTTTTCGGTATTTTACTTGACAAATTTTGTACACGTCTAATACCATGCATGTAATTATATGAGGTAATTTATACCTCCAAAAATCATAAAATAATTCATATAGCTTATAAAAATTATTTTTCATAATTTTTCACTTCGTTACTTGGACAACATGTTACATTAACATGTTCACATTTCTGAAATATTATTCTTCATAAAAGTCATAATAATTTAATTATGCATAACCATAATTTTTAATAAATTAAATCCTTCCTTTTTCCTCATTTAATTTAATTTCTTTACATTTCACATTACTTTCCTTATATAAATTATATAATTTATTATTACATAATTTATATAATTAAATTATCCCTTTTTATAATTTCCATTTCACACAAAATATAATTTATAAAATTTCTTCCCATCCTTATTCAATTTCATCACCTTATATAAATTATATAATTATTCTTATATAATTTATATAATTATTATTTTTCTCATATTTCACTTTAATTTTCTTATATAAATTATATAATTTATATAATTACATTTCTTTCCCAATTAACCTCTCAACTTTCTCCATAATCTCTTAATTAAACCAATAATCCACCATTTCAATTTTACTAATTCCTCATTCACTTTTTATTAAATTTTGGATTAATTTAATTATTAATCCCTTTAATTTTCCATAATTAATAATATTTATAATTATTAATTAAACATAACACACACACACACACACACACACACACACACACACATATATATATATATATATATATATATACATATTTAATTCATGCATTTACATTATCACATAGCCTTAATTAAATTATAATTTCTGCATTTTCATAATAATTTAATTGTACAATTTATTGTACATTTACCTGACATTTTTTCTTATCCTTCATAAATTGTTTTTAAACAATTTATTTACTTTTTAATTATTTTAAATCAACACAAATCATCACCATCTCTGTACAAATTTAATTTACTAATTAAATCCCTTCAAACACTTTAAATTACTTAAAATAATAATTAACTTAAACAACCTTGATACTTTTTTATCAATTAATTCTTATTCGATATTATTAAAGGAATCCTGAAATTCGGATCCTCACATTGACAAATTATCCACATTGCATTATAATATAAAAATATAATAATAACATTCACCACCTTCTATGATAATTTGTCTCTACAAAATCTGATATTCTTGAAATTTATTTCTTTCCTGCAAAAATGTATATTAAGCAAGTAATGAGCACAACGACTCAGCAAGTCCAACAGTTAACACCTTTCATGCTTCACGTAGCACATACCTTAACATGCTTGGTGTGTGTCATACATCATGTGCTATGCTTCTACTATAGCAATATATCTCACATCATTGCACAAAATACGCATAGTTGTCATATTTTCCATAGATCACATAACACATAATTTATATAAATTTAAACAAGTATTAACATATCATAACATACAACATTTAACATTAAAGGACTGAAGAACTTGCCTTGACGTCCAATTAATAAATTGATAGCTCAAACCCTTTACTCGATCAACCTATGATCATAAAATAATCAAATAATAATTATTTATCCTCTTATGATATTAATTTAATAAATTAATATCATCTCTAATGTAATTAACCATACCCGATGATTTATTTTAGGGTACCGGCTTAATTATTAATTAATATGGTTAATTACATTAACCTCGTTCCTTAAAACATTAATTTAACTTAATATCAAATACATTCACTACGGATAACCCGACCTATTGGATAAATTTTAGCATATTCGGTTGTCCAAAATTTTCATTTATTCATTTTCTAACCTTTAAACTCATTAGATTAATATTTAAATTTTTTAAATATTAATCCCTAATATTTAATATTTTTACAAAAATATTAAATTTAATGCCCAAATATCATTTCTATATTATTAGTATTTTTCTATAATTTTTTATAATTTTTAAACATTTATTTCAATTAGAATAATTTTCTGAGGGCATTTTGGTAATTTTCGTGCCTTTAGGGACATAACCGGAATTTTTCGAAAAGTCCAGGGGCATTTTCGTAATTTCTGTAACGTTAGGACTTGTTCGGTATTTGTCGGAAAGGCCAGGGGCAAAACGGTCATTTCACCGCGTGACCGACCCCCGTGCATTGCGCGGCCTCCGCTCCCTTCACAGCCAAACAACGTCGTTTGGCTCGATTGCTGGCAAAACTCAGCCGCGCATGGCGCGGCCCCTTATTCCGCGCCCCAAAACGCCGTCGTTTTGGTCCGCGGCTTTGAAAAAAAATTGGCCGCCGCGCATTGCGCAGGCGGCCCAGAATTTTTCTTCTTCTTCCTCACGAACAGTACACCATCCAACCCAAAAATCATCCATTTTTATACAAATTTTCACAACAAAAGCATTCCAAAAATTATTTAAACTCATAGATATTCGTCCAAAAATTATTAGGAATAATTATTTACTAATTTTCCACAAAAATATTTTATCAATAATAATACCAAATAAATTCAATAAATAAATTTTTATACCTTTTCATAGCTTGATAATCCTTCTTTTGCAAGCTTTCTCTTCCACTTGCTAGCACTAAAATCTCCCATCCTTCTCGGTAGTGGTGGTGCACGGTGATGGTGGTGGTTTTCGGATGGTGGAAATGGTGGTGATGGAAACTAAAGAGTTGTGTTTTGTTTTGTTTTCCTTCCTTTTCTTTCTATTTCTTTCTCCTTTTATTAGGCTTGCATGTAAGCAATTTTAATTGCCCCCACACGTCCACTGACTTTGGCTTTTCAACTTTCGGATTGTTCCAAAAATAACATGCATAATTAATTTAATACATTACGTAATTATTTCGTGTAATAAATATTTTATACAATGTATATAAAATATTTATTTTAATTCACTAAAAATCATAATTTGATTTATAAATAATATTAACACCCTTTTTGGGTATTTTACTTGACAAATTTTGTACACGCATAATGATATGCATGTAATTATATGAGTAATTTCTACCTCCAAAATTCATAAAATAATTCTGTTAGTTCCCAATGACACGATAGATATCTAGAAGGGGGGGGGGGGGGTTGAATAGATTCTTTTAAAAATTTCTTTTACTTTAAAGATCTTACGTTAATTAATTCTTAATCAATAAGTTTAACACAGCGGAATACGATTTATTTACCCTTTTCTTGATATGTTAAAGTACGAATTCAACAAGCAATTATATGGCAGATATAGCAATTAAAAGACACAATAAGAAAGACTCCAGGTTTTAAGTGGTTCAGAGCTCGCAAGACTCCTACTCCACTGTTCTGCTCTTCCAGCAGCAAATCCACTAAGGATACTTTTACAATTTCAGAATCACTAAGATTCCTTCAAGACCAGCAGTCTTGGAACTCTAGTTCACTAAGAACTCTACAAGCTAACAGACTTGGATACTCTAGTTCACAAAGAACTCTCCTGGAGTGATGTAGATTTGGATGTGCTACTAAGTTGCTTTTAGCATGAGTTTCTGAAGGACTTAGTAGCAATGCAAGCTTTCTTATTAGTTTGATTTTTTTCAACTTCTTGCGTATATACTTTTCTAGTGTAATTCGCTTCTCTTTTCTTTTGCCGATCTTGGTATTTAAAAAGTGAGGGCTTCAGTTTTCTTCCCGTTGGAACATCTGCTCGAGCTTTAGTTTCTTTCCGTTACCTCACAGAGGGGAGCTTATGAATATTATATTAATATAGCTCATTAATGCTCTGATGAGATTTTATTTGATCTGACATGTTAGTCCATGGAAGGGTGTTTTCTTTTTCCTTGGGGACAAATATGTCAGTCGTAGGTTCCTACCAACTTTCATAGAGTTGTTTGGTCCTTTCATACTATAGAACTGATAGGACACAATCCTCTGACTTTACTGCCTCGAAAGTCTTCTTTCTGTTGCATAGTGCGCTTGGGTCAGTCCCTTGACTTTTCTGACTTTGATCGATTTGCAGAAGCTTTTCGGTTACATCAATGCAAATTGAATTCTTGAACGAAATAGCTTCTGATCTGAGAGTCGTGATGTCTCTTGCCTTTTTGCTCAACGACCCTTCAAGATCAACTCTACGAATATCCTTGCTGTTGTGATTGTTCTGTAATGGATCATCTCTTATTGTCATCGTAGAGTTTACTTTACTGTTAGACTGTTGAACGTAGAGTTCGTTCTACGGCTTCTTGCTGGGAACATAGTCTATTGGTCGTAGAGTCTTCTTAGCCAAAATCGTAGAGTCCATTCTACTATTGGTTGTCTTGATCGTAAAGTCTGTTAATCGTAGAGTCTTCTTGACTGAAATCGTAGAGTCCACTCTACGAATAGATTACAACAAAAGATTAACCTAACAGTTTTGATCTATTTAAATCTAAGTCTTAGTACAACACAAAAGACTTTATAAATCCATACATTTAAATCAGGAGATCAATCTAACAACTTTGATCGTATCTAACACAGCCCTTGTACATTATTTCTTATCATCAAATTTAATCATTCAATGTTCAACAATCTCCCCCTATTTGATGATGACAACATAAATAACAGATAGTGATTTGAACACATTAAATAGGCAAAATGCATATGAATAATTGAATGCCTAATCATACAGTGAGCAGCTGTATTTTCTAGTGAAAATTATGAATTTTATTGATGTTTAGTCAATTAATTCAATTGAGAAAAAAAAAACTTATCTCCTTCTACTAGGAGGTCTTCTTCTTTCTTCTTCCCTCTGCTTGAAGAGTGCTCTCCTTTCTTCTTCTGCTTTTCTCAGTTCTTCTTCCCTCAGCAAAGCTTCTTCTTCTTTAATTTGGAACCATTCTTGTGAGCTAGATGGCCTCGCAGTTGAGGAAGAAGGTCTTGCTGTCTCATCCTGTCTGGGATGAGATGGTACTGGTTCAAATCTAGGAGGATGTATTGATGTTTGAACCATCCTTATCCCTTGAGGTGCTCTTCCTCTTCTGCTGTACTCTGAGCTCGTTCTTGTTGTTCTGTTGTGCTCAGTTTCTTCTCCCCCTTATTAGCATCATTAATGGTTGCTACCTGTTTTGAAAGCTGCTGTATGCCCTGAATAATTTCTTGAAGTTGAGTCTTAATGGCAGCAACATCATCTTGGTGTGCTTGGAGTCGTTCGTCAACCATTATTTGTTTTTGCTCCACCAATGACAAAGTGTCATTCGATCGATGTTCTTGTTCTGTGAGAGAGTTCTTTAAAGCAATGATCTCATTACTGAGGAGAGTGATAGATTTGTCATTGGTTTCTTGAAGAACGACGACGGCCTTCTGATGTTTGTTTAAGGCTTCCAGAAATATTTTATCCCTTTCTTGGAGATTTTCAGAGACTGCTGTCGTTAACTACTTTAACCTTGTGGAGAATTGTTTATTCAAGCTGTTAGAGAGATCATTGGCAGCATCAATGACATCGTCCATTCTTCGTTGAATGTTGTGGGACTTAGATGCCAGATCTTTCTGTATCTCTGTATGGATATGGCTTGTCAAGTCAGTTAGGTCCTCAGTTGTAGGAAGACGAGATACCTTGTCCAGAATTTCCTGGAGGAGTTGAGATGGTTGTCCCTGGTCAGCCGTAGAGCTTGGAATGTGGAAGTATTCGTGACCAGAGGTGGAGGGAATATCCTCGTAGGTTAAGAGAAGTCTTGAAGATGGAACATGAGGCATTGTTTGATGAGTAAGCAGAATTTCGGGAGAGTCTGGAGGGCACTCTATGTTTTGATCATTGAGGCTTTGTTGACCACCAGTCGTAGATGGTGGGGACTCTACGATCGGGGATGTGTTGATCGTAGAGCTTGATGCAGAGTTGGCATTTGAAGACTCCTCAAATTTATTGAACATCCGTGAAGGTGTATGAATTTGAATGAGGGCTAGAGGAATAAAATGTACCTTTTGCCCTAAAGAATGTGAAAAGGGGCTGCATGAAATGAGCTTCTGGGCAAAAAATAGATTCTGAGGATGGCCTTGAGCAATAATCACCACATTAGGGTATGCTTTGAAGGTCCAGAAGACCTGATCCCACGCATTGTGCATCAGAGCTCGGTGGAATGGCATCAGTGGCAAGAATTTCAGTAGGCAGTTGTAGTCAAGATGCCTTTGCTCATTTCTTCCGACGGCTATTATTTCGATGTCATCCTCTTCGTCATTATTCATTGTGGCTGAAGGGATTGAAATGTCTTCGTGAGTCTCCCCCTCAGCCAGAGCACCTGCTGGCTCAGAAACTACTGGTGGCTCCCCCTCAGTTTGAGCATCCATAGGCTCAGCTGCTTTAGATGACTTCTTCTCAACTGGAGCAATGACAGATTTTTCAAGTAGCTCCCCCTTAGCTACTGAGTCTTTGTCAGCTAATTTTACTAGCCTTCTTCTCTTTTTTCTTGGCTCTTTTGGAGTGTCCTCTTCAGCTTCATACTTACTACGAGTTTCCTGACGGTCGTTTTCACGATTGATATTTTCGTGCAAGTATACACGGCCTTCAAGTAGTAAAGAGTAAGTCTAAGTCGATCCCACAGAAAGTTATACTAACGTTATCTGCAAAGCAAACTTAATGCAATCTAATCCAATTTAAACTATGATTAAGATGGTGAGCTTTTGTTAACACAATATCCTAAAATAATTAAAACTTAGCAACAAAGATTCGATTAAAACAAGCTAAGATCACAACTTCACTCACTACCTCATTTAACCCTCGCACCCCTCTTTTCAATGCTAAGAATGCCCGAATGATAACTAGAGAAAATAAGCAACCAATAACCTCTTTCGAGAGTTAAATGATTCACACCCTACTAATTAGCTCACTATATTCCTATGTGACCTAACTTAGCAAGACGGCAATAAAAGCAATTCTCAACAAGGCTACACAAGGCACACCGGTATATTCCTATCCGAGATACAAATTAGGCACTCCATCCGAAGATAAAGCTTCCTACAAGTGCTATCATGCTTTAGGTCGAGTTATTTAATCCATTTTTCAATATCATAAACAACCACACATTACATACAAGGTACATAATCTATTCATGAAGAACAAAGCATGATAACCATTCATTAGCAATCCATTCACATCAAAAAAAGAGATTAAAATCAAGTAATGAGCTCCATTGTGATCCTAGAAATGAAGTTAGTTCATAACTAAATGACTAAAAATCATTAACAAGTTGCTCATTAGACTTAAACTACACAACATGAAGATAAATCAAATGAATGAAACCCCTTATAACATAAGTCTCAAGCACTTAAACTCCCTTCAAATGTAGCAATTCAAGTTTGATGAATCTTCTTGTTCTTGAGCTTAACACCAATCCAAGTTGCTTTGAAAGCTAGAAGAAATGAAGAAAAACTGCTCAGGTGCGTAAAAATCCCCTCTCCTAGGGTTAGCCACCTTCTCACTTAAGTAGGAAAAATCCCGTCAGAAAACAGCATGGCCGACCACTGCGGCGGTCATATCCACAGCTGCGGCGGTGGTCTTGGCTGAAAATTACCAAAATGCCCTTTTAGCTCAAAAACCCTACAAAACACAGACGAGACATTATGAACCCTAAAAACATAAATATACGCATAAATAACTCTAAAAAACTCACAAATCATTAAACTAGAAGTACTAATTCGCAGGTATAAAAACCACTCATCAAAAACCCCCAAACTTAAGTATTTGCTTGTCCTCAAGCAAAACAGTAGAGCATAAACAAAATAACTAATAAAAATTACTAAACCAGACATGACTTGGAATCATAGCCTCAAGAAATAACTGCAACAGCTAAGACAAATCATAATGCAGAACAAAGTCTAATATTTCAACAAAATTTTCAAGCTCACGAATGCCCCTGATCCGCTTTACGTGTGTGTGTGTAAAACCCAATGTTAAAATTAGTCAGAGCTTAGATGAACTTAACGAAAAAATGCATGAGCTATTTAACTTTAATCCACATAACCCAAACAATCTCAACCAAACAACAATAATATAAGAACAGGGTCTCTCGGATTTAAACAAGAAAAGATAAACATATTTTTATAAACACAGGCGAGTGCGTTTTACGCTCCGTCTCACCTTGACTGACAAGCTTGACTGTGCAATGGCTAAATCTATTAGGCTTTTCAGAGCTACCCATGTATCGAGCTTTTAATCAGTGACTTCCAAACCAGTCTATTTTAGGGCACTAGGTGGAAAGACACCCCAACGGATTTAATCACTCGAGTAGCAAAGGACACAAAATTAGACTAATCAAACTTTTTATTATACGAAGAACATAACTAATTTTATTTTATTTTTTTGATAACCACAAAAATCCGAGATCCCCCCAAACTTATATAGGAGCCTACATTTAGTGCTCAGAAAGGGTTTTAAGAAATTTAACAGCTTAACTCACAAACAAATTATCATACTAGTTCTCTAAACACAAACTAATCAACATATGAGATCACAACTGGCATGATGAAAAAGGCAAGATCATTGGCATCGTTAACTCGAATCAGTCGCTAAAATAAAGACTAAGATTGCAATTTGATTTTACTTAAACGAGCATCATGGCAACACATCATATCATCGGCTAAAACTCAAAATCACAACTAAAGTCTGGAAAACTACTAATAAATATCATAAGCATAACAGCTACGGAACTACCCAGGCACTAATTAAAGATAAGAACAAATAGAAACAGAGAAACAAACCCCTAAACTTAAACATGACAATGCCCTCATTGGAAAGATAGAGAATTTAAAATTGAGGACTCCCCTGAATTGGATTAGGCATTTGCATCTTCGTCAGGAGAATCCTGAGGGTAGTCAGGAATCACTGGCGGGCTGGGGAACTGCAGAGGGTTTGGACCAGTATTCAACCCCGTCCTCTCGAACATCTCAGCAAGAGCTGCAGTGAAATTTGCATTAAATTGCATCATAGTGTTAACTTGCTGAGCGACATAAGTAATTTGGCGAGAGTGGCGGCGCGATTCCCTTCGCAAGAGTTGCACCTCCGTCGCAATGGATGCTAGAGATGGTTGATTGGCGGCATCATCCTCCTCCTATTGATCATCCGCAAAGAGCTCCTCCGTATCGGGAGACTGAGCCTCCAATATAAAATCGGCTCCAGTCGGATTAGCTGGGGCCCCATCCCACTGATTATAGTGACGAATCAACTGAGAGTCGATCGGGATTTTGGGCTGTTGCAGAGGTTCATTTGCAGACCATGCAACTCCAGCAAATTGGCACAAGCCACAAATCAGAGAAGGATGCGACAAACCACCCGGAGTACCCCCGTGGAGAGTGTGTTTGATTGATCCGAGAATAACACGCCCCACGTTGATTCTCATCCGGTTGACCAAGCAATACAATAGCACCGCCCTGGATATGATCACATCGCTGACGTGTGTGGTGGGGAGCAATTTGGCACAAATAAAATAATACCATGCTTTGCCAATCCTGCTCAGGTATCGATGCGAAAATAACCGGGGCACCCCATCCTTTAGAGTCCATTCGGCATCAGGCTGACACAAGCCCCGAAGCACGTCGTTTAGATTGAGGTGCTCGGTCTTGTAGGAGGTATATTGGTCCATCTCTTCTAGGTGGGGAATGTGATAGAAGTCGTTTATCTGCTCAGCCCCAAAATGCACATCCACACCCCGAATGCGCACCACATTGACATTCTCCTTTGCATTGGTGTAAAATTCTTTGACAATTGAAATGCATGCCGGCTCAGGCTGTTCGGTGAAATTGTTCCAATGCTTTTCAGTTATCATATGGCACAAGCGTCCATCATTGTTATTCGGAAGGAGGCCTCGCTCTGGGATAATCGTTTTCCCTTCTATTACTTCATGATACCTCTTTTCCGCCTCTTCGCTAACAAAACGATGAGCGTCATATGTGGCGCGAGATGTTTGCCCACGTTGTCGTTTAGGAGCCATGGCCGTTCAATGTAGTGCTAAGAATCAAAAACGAACCCAAACAGCAACCCAAACCACTGAATTTGAAGTGAATCTTGGTTGAGGCAATTTGTCAAACAGTTGGCGTGCACCCTTGAATTGAACAATGAACATATCCTCCCCAAACCAAATTTTAGCCACCCAATTTAGGGTTTTTCACCAACACACCACACTACCAACCCTAATTCAAAGAAATCAAACGAAATTTGCAACAAAAAAGGAAGAGATTTTGTACCCAAGTCGACCGAGAGAACCCCCAAACTTCACGGTTGGTAAAAGCATTCATTAGAGGTTGCAGCTCTAGTCTTGATTCCGGTGTTTGGATCTCCAATAATAAGATCTTGAGTGTGATCTTTGGTCCATTTTATTCTGCTAGGAACGTCTGTTCTGGTGCCCTCTTGTCTGAGTTCTTCTAAATCAGCTTCTGGTTCTGATCGTAGAGTTCCAATGTCTGATGTGGTGTGCTCTACGATTTCCTCTCCTAGCTCAACGATTTCTGTCGCTGGTTCCATGGTCGTAGAGTCGGGCTCTACGATTTTGAGTTCTTCGATCGTTGAGCTTGTGTCTGCTGACTCGTTGAAAGATGATCTTTTCTTTTCAGGATCTGATTCATCGAATGTGACGTGGATGGAGATTTCAACAGTTAGTGACTCCTTGTTGAACACTCTAAATGCTCTGCTATCTGTTGCATAACCAAGGAAGATTCCTTCATCTGATTTTGGCTGGAATTTGGTTAGATGCTTCTTGCCATTGTTGAGTACGTAGCACAGGCAACCAAAAGCATGAAAATAACTTATATTTGGCTTTCTTCCTTTCCATAATTTGTACGGAGTTTTCTTCAATGTTGAGTGTATGAGTGACCTGTTTTGAGTATAACATGCAGTACTGATGGCTTCAGCCCAGAAATATTCAGGGAGAGAAGCTGCTGCTAAGAGGGTTCTTCCTGCTTCAATAAGAGTCCTATTCTTCCTTTCTACTACTCCATTTTGCTAAGGCGTTCTTGGGGCTGAGAAGTTGTGATTTATTCCATTTTCTTCACAGAACAAGTCCATTTCTGAGAAATCAAATTCTCGTCCATGATCACTTCTGATGGCCTTGATATTTTCTCCCTTTTCATTCATGATCAGTCTGAAGAGCTTGATAAGATGTGAAATGGTTTCATCTTTAGAGCTTAGAAAGAATACCCATGTATATCTGGTGTAGTCATCAACTACAACTAGAGAGTATATCTTTCCTCCGAGGCTGGTCGTAGATACTGGTCCGAATAAATCCATGTGAAGTAGTTGAAGAGCTTTATCATTTGAGTTTGCTGATTTGCTTTGGAATGACGTCTTTGTTTGCTTTCCAAACTGAGAAGCTTTGCAGGGCTTTTCTTTAATGAAGTTTAACTTTGGCAATCATTTTACTAGATCTTTGGAGGCAGGCTTTGAAATGCTCTTGAAGTTAAGATGAGATAACCTCCTATGCCAGAGTCAGCACATATCTTCAGAGGCTTTAGCAAGAAAACATACAGTTTGTTCTGAACTTAATTTAGCAAGATTGACCACATAGACATTTCCTTCTCGAACTCCTTCTAGCTTTAGAGAATTAGTTTTCAAGTCTCTAACTTGGCATTGGTTGTTGAGGAAGGTGACTTGATGTCCTTTGTCACAGAGCTGACTTATACTTAGCAAGTTGTGCTTTAGTCCCTCAACATATGCCACTTTACTGAAAGATATTGCACCATTTCCAGTTGAGCCATAACCCCTTGTTTTCCCTGAGTTGTTGTCTCCAAAAATAACAGCAGGTCCATCTTTTTCTTTAAACTCTGATAGAAGAGCCTTATCTCCTGTCATGTGCCGTGAGCATCCACTGTCAAGATACCAGATGGATCTCTTTACCTGCATAACAAATCAAACTTCATTTTGGTACCCATATTTGTTTGGGTCCTGCTTTGTTAGTACCTTTTGGGACCCAAATCTGTCTGATTTTAGATCCTTGCATTCTATGATATCTCAACAAATATTTATCATTTTTATGAGGGTGCCTATGAAAAATATGATATTGATAATGATATGTGTGTATTTGTGACTGTTTGTTCGTCCAGGACTTGTATGGATTATGATTTCTCATAGTCTTTTGCTGATCTACATTCTGCTTCCATACTACTCTACGATTCTCATGATTCGTAGAGTGAGTCTTGCTTGACTTATTTTTCAATTTTCTGAATCCAAGACCTGTGTGAGTTTTGTTAAAACTGATTGTAGGTTTAGCAGAATATGGATGGGTGGTAGAATCTGAGGATTTGATGAACACAATTCCTTTATTAAAATTAAAGGATTTGCCTTCATTTATTTCCTTTGACTTCTCCATATTGGGTTCTGAGAATAAATTCTCAAATCCCAATCCTGATCTATCAGTCACATCTCTTTGACTTGAGATCAGGGTGTCCATAGACGAACTAGACTTGTTCCACATAGAAATAGTATTTTCTAGTTCCTGAATCTTGGAGACTAGTGAGGATTCTTTATAAGTGCTCAACTCATTTATCTCTTTTAGTCTTTTATTCTCAGTTTCAAGATTAGAGTAAAGTTTTGCAGTTTGAACTGAGGCTTCTAATTCCATGCTTATTTTTTCTTTATCCTCTTTTAGATGAGAGTAATCTTTAGATAACCTTCTAAATAATTTTATATATTTGTGCAATTCTGTCATTAAGTCATGCATGCCTTCTCTAAGATCATCAATGCTTAAATCAGGAGAATAGAAATCAAAGACCTCATCTATGATGAACTCCTTTTTGCTGCTTCCTTCTTCATTTGCCATTAAGCACAGGTTGGCCTTCTGTGGTTCTTCATCATCACTTGACTCAGAATTTAGTTCTTCTTCTGAGTCACTCCAGGAGCCTTCAGCTATGAAACTTTTGTCCTTCTTCTTTTGTTTGTGGAAGCTTTTGAATTCTCTTTTTGGATTTACTCTTGATTCGTCCCTCTTCACCTATTCTCTTAAGGGTTTTGGACATTTAGCAATGAAATGACCTGACTTTTTGCAATTGTAGCAAAGGTCATTTGCTTGTTCTTTGCTGCTGTTGCTTCTGAACTTCTGAGGTATATTTCTGTTGATGAATCTTTTAAAATGTCTGACTAGCATGGCAGCTCCTTCATCATCATTTGATTCATCTTTGTCAGAGTCAGAGATATCCTTGTGATTGCTTCTGTGAGTTGAGGTTGAGGCTTTAAGAGCAATGTTTTTCTCCTTCTTTCTTTCAACAGATAGATTTTCTGCTCTTTGATTTAGTTCCAGCTCATAGGTGAGAAGATTTCCATATAACTGTTGTACAGTCATCTCGTGCAAGTTCTTTGACTCTCGGATGGCTGTGGTTTTGGCATCCCATTTGCTTGGCAGAGATTTCATGAATTTAATGATAAGATCTCTGTTTGGATAGATTTTTCCATAAGATCTGAGAGAGTTTAGTAGCAAGTTAAATCTCTCGTAGGTGGTTGTAATGTTTTCACCAGAGATGTGAGTGAACATCTCATACTGTTGAACAAGCAGTGATTGCTTATTTTCTCTGACTTCTTCTGTTCCTTCATGCATGATCAACAAAGTTTGCCATACTTCTTGAGCTGTCTTGCAGTTGACAACATTCTCAAATAGATCATCATCCAGACATTGAAACAAGATGTTCTTAGCCCTTTTGTCTCTTTGAACATCCTTCTTTTCATTGTCTGTTCATTCGTCTCTTTTCTTCGCTACTAGCTTGCTTGGATCTTCAGTTGATAGTGCAAGCTTCATTGGTATGAATGGCCCATTCATCACTGTCTCGAACAGTTCATCATCTATAGCATCCATGTAAGCCTGCATATGAACTTTTCAGTTAGCAAATTTTTCTTTATTACACATAGGTGGTCTGTTACCTCCACCGAGTTCCGATCCATTCTTGTTGAGTGCCATTTGATCTACTCAAGCTTGTAAGGCTTTAGATGTGAGAACCTGCTCTGATACCAATTGTTAGTTCCCAATGACACAATAGAAATCTAGAAGGGGGGGGGGGTTGAATAGATTCTTTTAAAATTTCTTCTATTTGAAAATATCTCACTTAATTAATTCTTAAACAGAAGTTTAACACAGCGGAATATGATTTAGTTATTCTTTTCTTGAAATGTTAAATTAATAATTCAACAAATAATTATATGGCAGATATAGCAAATGAAAGACAGAATGAGAGAGACTCTGGGTTTTAAGTGGTTTAGAGCACACAATACTCCTACTCCACTGTTCTGCTCTTCCAGTCGCAAATCCACTAAGGATACTTTTACAATATCTGAATCACTAAGATTCCTTCAAGACCCGCAATCTTGGAATTTTAGTTCACAAAGAATTTTACAAGTCTAACAGACTTGCTTACACTAGTTCACAAAGAACTCTCCAAGTCTAACAGACTTGCTTACACTAGTTCACAAAGAACTCTTCTGGATTGATGTAAATTTGGATGTGCTACTAAGTTGCTTATCAGCTTGAGTGTTTGAAGGACTTAGTAGCAATGCAGGCTTTCTTAACAGTTCAATCTTTTTCACGTCTTGCGTTTTTCTTTTTGTGCAGTGCTTCTTTTTCTTTTTGCTGATCTTAGTATTTAAGAAGTAAGGGCTTCAGATTTCTTCCCGTTGGATCATCTGCTTGAACTTGTATTTCTTTCCGTTACCTCACAGAGGAGAGCTGCTGAATATTATATTAATATAGCTCATTAAAGCTCTGATGAGATTTTATTTGATCTGACCTGTTAGTCCATGGAAGGTTGTTTCCTTTTTCCTTTGGGACAGATATGTCAGTTGTAGGTTCCCACTAATTTTTATAGAGTCGTTTGGTCCTTCCAAACTATAGGACTGATAGGACACAGTCCTTTGACTTTTCTGCCTTGAAAGTCTTCTTTCTGTTCCATAGTGCGTTTGGGTCAGACTCCTGACTTTTCTGACTTGATCGATTTGCAGAGGCTTCCTTTTTGGTTACTTTGATGAAGATTGAATACTTGAATAGAATGGCTCCTGATCTGAGAAACGTGATGTCTCTTGCCTTTTTGCTCAACGATCTTATATGATCAACTCTATGAATATCCTTGCTGACGTGATTGATCTGTAAAGGATCATCTCTTACTGATCATCGTAGAGTTTACTCAACTGTTAGACTGTTGATCGTAGAGTTCAATTTAAGGTTTCTCGTAAAGAACATAGTCTGATTGGTCGCAGAGTCTTCTGGACCACAATCGTAGAGTCCATTCTACGATTGGTTGCCTTGATCGTAGAGTCTTCTGAATCACAGTCGTAGAGTCCATTCTACGATTGGTTGCATTGATCGTAGAGTCTGTTCAAATCGTAGAGTTTCCTTGACACAAATCGTAG
This sequence comes from Hedera helix, assembly GCA_947179155.2. NCBI lineage: Eukaryota > Viridiplantae > Streptophyta > Magnoliopsida > Apiales > Araliaceae > Hedera > Hedera helix. Next base: position 12,155,062 of record OX359279.1, read on the forward strand.
AGTTCTTTCTACGATTTTTATTACATCAACAGATCAACCTAACAGTTTTGATCTATCTAAGTCTTAGTACAACACACAAGACTTTTATACAATTAACAATAGATCAACCTAACAGTTTTGATCTTATCTAATACAGCCCTTGTACATCATTTCTAATCATCAAATTTTATCATTCAATGTTCAACACAGCAGTATAATAGGACCATCCATTTTTTCGTGCTGACGCTGAAGCTCGTTAGTCATGGATGCGAGCATGATGCATTGAGCCACAACTGCATCATCTTGCCACTTCTTAAAAGTAGCAACTTCTTCCTCAGAGGCATTTACTGCAACAGTTGGAGGGACAGGCGAATTTAGGACATAGGAAAGCTTTTCAGCAGTGAGAACAATTCTCAAATTCCTTAACCAGTCCGTGTAATTCGGTCCGGTCAGTTTGTTAGCATCAAGTATGCTATGCAGTGATAGTGAGTTTGACATTTGTAAAATTCTGCATGTGAAAAATAGACAACATTTTAGCATACATTCATTTTATTAATTACCAAAATAAATTAGGTCTTTATTTAAATTGGTATCTCCCACTATTTTTCATCAAACTATATTACCCTCCATATATAGTTCGGCAAATCTAGTTAAAGATTTGCTAGTGAGAATAAGGATCCTATTTCAAATGTATATAGCCTTGTGTGACACAACAAACGATATACAAATAAATAGGTAGACAACTTCTTGTCAATTACATCAACATGTAACTCCTTGTATTTTGCCTCTTAGATTATTATGATCATGTGTGACACATCCAAATCAAAATTATCTAAGTTAAGTTCAACCTAGCATTTTCTTATATTAGAAGAGAAAAAGACCGTCCTTGTGTGACACAACAAAACAGTAATGTTCAATTCTTTTATAAACATCAAATGTGATAAAACAACATCTCAAAAAATTAATATAAGTCTTGTGTGACACAACAAACTTATAATGATTATTTGATACTCTATCGTTTTACCATGCTAGAATGCGACGTTCGATATTTTAATAAATAACTTTGAACGTTACAACTTAATATTATGAGTAGTAGAATAAATAAATTAGAACCATTCTAATTTTATTTAATTGAATTAAACTCCTTTAATTCATGAATTAAATATTTAATTCATTTTATAAATAATATTTATTCTACATCATGAGGGGTTTGTTAATATTAATTGTCTCATCTTATTTAGCGCGCATGCACATATATATATAAAATACGCGTCATATTATTTAACATGCGAAGCATGTTTGGATAATATATAATATATATAAACAAGTATGCACATATAGAATACTATATTCTACTTGGATTGATTATGGACTTTTATTCTAGTTTGGTTCACTAGAGCCACCAAGTGAACTAAAAGGTCAAACCTAGGGTGCAAGAATAAATTAAATTAAATGTAACTATTACATTTAAATTCAGGCTCCATTACAAACGGGTCTTCATGCGCTCCTTGCTCCTTGGCTCTAATTCTTCAAAATAATTCTAACTAATCCTATTACAAATTATTTATAATAAATAAGAAACCTTGATCAACAGTCAAGGGGAAGTACATAGGAGGGAGATAGAATTATACATAAGAAAAATTAGAAAGACGAGGTACGCAGACCCCATTTATAAAACCCATTCATTCATACATTCATTTAAAATTAAATCCAATCACATTGGTCAAATAGTCCATAATCAATTCCATTTATTATCATATATATCAACATATATATCAATAAATAATATTCATCTCATGAATTAAATAAAACATTCCATATATGTATTGGTATCATTTAATGGGCAATTAAAGTTGTATGAAATCTAATTTCATGTTTAAAATAAACCTTTTATTTTAATTATAAAATTATTTAAAAATAAACTCTTTATTTTTATTATTTTAAAATTACCCAAAATAAACTCTTTTATTTTGAAATTTTAAAATATGTACAAAATTACCAAACTGTTTGGCTAATTAATATATATATATATATATATATATATAATACCTTTCGGTAGTGTATATATACAGCCCATTCCTGTTTAGCAAAATTGTACTATATATATATACCATATAAATAAAGCCAACTTTCGGATGCAATAAAGCAACATTGCCGAATTGGAGTGCTTGTTGCCAGATCATATATATTTATGACACTCAATTCGGGACACCTTCATCTTATTTCAACCAAATCCGAAAAAGGTATCTTTGTTGCTTTATATATAATATATATATTATATATAAGTGAATCACCTTGCCGAAACAGTGTATATATATATATATACAAAGCAGTCCACGGTTAGCCAGTGAACCCACGGATTCGGTAACGCAAATTTCGGTAAACATATATTTTCACCAAATCAAATTCAGTAAACATCCCATGCCTTTAAATAAATAAATAAATATAATTTTATACAATAAATTATGCCCAATAAATTATTCTAAACATATACCCATACATATATGAAATTAAAATAATTAATAATTCGCATAAAGTTTGGCTCTGATGCCACTGTTGGTTTGTAATATTCATAGACGCAATCAAATTGCATAAAATTAGCGGAAGCATGGTAAAATCAAATTTAAAATTTTATAAACCATAATCCAGGATCGACCTTTATGCGCAATTATTAATTAATAAAGAAGAAGTTAGAGATATACCCTTGTAGAACTCAAAACTTCAACGGGTACAAGTTCACCTCCAAATCCTTCACGATCTCCTTGAATTTCACCGATTGGATTCCAACGATCAATGTTAGCCACCCAAGTGTTTGGCCTCTAGAGGTGATCCACCAAGGAATAACAATAATTCAAGAAGTGGGTGATGGCAAACCCTAGTTTTCTCTCTCTAGAGAATATGTGAGTACTCTCCCAAAAACTTATGGAAGTGTATGTGTGTAACCTTAATCCATAATAAGACTTCTCTTATTTATAGACTTAGTAAACCCTCCTAACACCTTTAGGAATAGGGTTTTTAATTAAACTTCTAATCTAATTAGGATCTTAATTAATTTAATATAATAATTATAATTCCTAAACTATTTAGAAACTTAATTATCAATTATGAGAGTACTCTTATTAATTAATTCCTAAACCATTTAGGAACTAAATAATAATAATAGTAATAATAATAATAAGACTCCTCTTATTAATTTATAATTAGTATTTCCAAAATACTAAATAATTAAGCTATTTAATTTATTCTATCCACATAGTATAAATTAAATATACTTAATTCATTATTATAATTATGTCATTTACTTCTTAAATAATTATTTTCCTTTTGCGGTGTGACCCTTTAGGTTCTCCATATTAAATCGATTATAGAATAAATTAATTAGAACTATTCTAATCTTATTTATTAAATAAATTAAACTATTTAATTCATTTAAATAAATAATATTTATTCCATAATAAGGGTAAGCCCCCTTAGCGATCAACGACTTTCCAGATAATATAGATTTCAACATTTAATCACAAAAGAACCTATTCAGCGAATAGTTACCGTACAATTCAATCCTTCTACCTCACAACGTCCCAATCAAATATAAGACATGGTATAACTGTCAAGTCTTATTTTATTTGATTATATGCATTTCGATCCTTAAATGAATAACTCTAATTAATGTAAATTAGAAACTACTTTCTAATTTTCATTCTGCCTTGGCCAAGGACTACTGAGTTGTCATTTATCGAATCGCATAGGACATTCTCTTCTTTTACTAGAAGTGGTAGATTCTTTGTTGATCACTCACCTATCTCCATGTATGACTTATTATATCCAATCATACCCTTTGATACACCCTAAAGGTTTTAAGGAATATGTCAAAATATAATTCATCATACACAAGATACTATGATGATCTCAAGTCCAAGGATCACTTGTACTACTATCACAAAAGGAACTCCTATTGACAGGCAAGTAAGACTCCATTAGGTGTTCCTTGAGCGAGTCACGTTCAGTGAACTTATTCTCTAATAAGCACCTACATACTTGCTTTAGTGTCTCTACACAAATGATTATGAGATCAATCATCCTCTTCATAAGAGCAAGCATAGTATGTACTAATCTATCCGAATTCACTAATCCCCATTTTAGTGATCCCACGATTAAGAACAATTTTAGTTTTGAGCTATCTTGAATTTAGATCTCATTAGCATGATCATCATCATGATTCTAAAAGCATTGTTCAACAACTATGGGTTTATCACAATTTATATTATCTTATTAAATATGGATAAAGAAAATGCCTTTGTATAAATAAACTTTTATTAATAATTGAATAAGATTACAAAGTACATGCTACATCATATTAAATATAATTGGCTTGTGTGCATACTACTTTCAGACGTTACTTAACATCAAGGCTGATCACAACATGAGTCAGGCGTATTTTGAGTCGCTATTAAAGGCCATTAAAAGTATGTTACCTGACGGTGAAAAATTGCCCGATAACTATTACTTTTGTAAGAAAATGGTGAAGAAGTTGGGTTTTGGATACCAGAAGATCGATGCATGTCCGAACGATTGCATGTTGTTTTATAAGGAAAATGAACAGAAGACAAAGTGCACGTTGTGCAATCATGATCGGTTTAAGCCTAATAAAGACGGTGCGACTACAAAAAAGACAAATATACCTTTTAAGATTTTAAGGTATTTTCCAATTACACATCGGCTGCAAAGATTGTACATGTCTTCAAGAACAGCTGAACACATGACTTGGCATGCGAGATCTCTAGCTAAAGGTGAGAAACTTAATCATCCTGCAGATGGGAAGGCTTGGAAAGAATTCAAATTAACTCATCCGGGGTTTGCATTAGAATCAAGAAATGTGAGACTTGGATTGTCAATCGATGGTTTCAACCCTTTCGGCCACTCAGCTGTTCCGTATTCCTGTTGGCCTGTGATAGTGACTCCATACAACTTGCCTCCTTGGATGTGTATGAAACAACCATACTTGTTTCTTTCACTCATGATTCCTGGTCCCAAGAGTCCTGGAAAGAATCTAGATGTTTACTTGAGACCTCTTATAGACGAGTTGAAGGTATTGTGGGCGGATGGAATACAAACTTGGGATGTTTCGACCAAAACAAATTTTAACCTTCGGGCAGCAATTATGTGGACTATTAGTGATTTTCCTGCTTATGGTATGTTATCTGGATGGAGTACACACGGGAAGATGTCTTGTCCATATTGTCTGGAGCATACAAAGTCTTTTAATCTACCACATAGTCGGAAGCCCTGCTGGTTTGACTGTCATCGTCGTTTCTTGTCGATAGATCACCCTTTTCGAAAAAATAGAGAGAATTTTAAAAAAGGAAAATTAGAGAAAGATATGTCGGTAGGACGATTGTCTGGGACAGAGGTGCGTGACCGTGTGATGAGATTGTCAGTAATCCCATTTAGTAAAAGTGTTGTCTCAACAACAATCAATGGGTTTGGTGAGTCTCACAATTGGGTTCGGAGAAGCATATTTTGGGAACTATCTTATTGGTCGACAAACTTGATTCGTCACAATCTAGATGTAATGTATATTGAGAAGAATGTGTTTGACAATGTATTTAACACCGTGATGGGTGTTAAGGGCAAGATGAAAGATAATGATAAAGCACGGTTGGATATGAAAGATATTTGTAAGCGTCCTAGTTTAGAGCTTTATGAATCACCTAATGGAAAGATTGTCAAACCGCATGCAAAATACACATTGTCCGAGAAGCAGGTTGAAGATGTGTGTGCATGGATCAAGTCTCTGAAACTACCAGATGGATATGTGTCAAACATTGCAAGGTGTGTTACAGGTGACAAAATACAAGGGATGAAAAGTCATGATTGTCACGTGTTCATTGAGAGACTCTTGCCAATGGCATTTCGAGACTTGCTTGATAAACCAATATAGGATGTTTTGACTGAGCTTAGTCGTTTCTTAAAAAGCATATATTCAAAAACGTTAAATAAAAATGACATGGAAATAGTTGAGAAGAGCATCATTGAGATCGTGTGTAAGTTTGAAAAAATATTTCCACCAGGGTTTTTTGACTCCATGGAGCATTTGCAAATTCATCTACCCTATGAAGCTCGTGTTGGTGGGCCAGTTCAATACAGATGGATGTATCCTTTCGAGAGGGTGATGGGAAACCTGAAGAGGAAGGTTAAAAATAGAGCTTATGTCGAGGGGTCGATATGTGAAGCATACAGTTTTGATGAGATATCTACGTTTGTATCAGACTATTTTCCCGATGAAGTTTTGACAAAGGCCAATCGAGTTCCAAGACATGATGATGGGGGGAACGTTGAACTAAACGGTCGACTTTCTGTATTTGGTCTACCGGGTCGCGCTTATGGAAAAGAAAAACGCATATTCCTCTCTGAGCGGGAATTACATGCTGCACATACTTACATTCTTCTCAATTGCGAGGAGATTGAGGGATTAGTGAGGTATGCATGTAAAACTCATTTTTAGCTTAATCTCATTGATGTATACTATAATCTCATATATATTGTTGCATATATATAATATATCTTTAGATCATTCGATGCTGAGTTAAGAACAAATCAACACGGCATAACTGATAAAGATATTAAACTAAATCGGGATCAAAACTTTGCAAAATGGATAAAGGACAAAGTAAGTTATTCCTCTTATTAAGTCATTTTATTTAATTTATGAAAAACTTATTAACAATGTCTTAAACAATTGTAGGCTCTTAATGACAATACAATTCCTTCAAATTTACAAGTCTTAGCCATGGGCCCAGATAGGGACCAACTCACTCGTAATGGTTATAAAGTAAATGGCTATGATTTTCATACAAAGACATACGCCATCGGTAAAAGAACAACCAATATTGGAGTGTTTGTTCAAGGAGATTGCTACAATGAGGTTGGTCGTGCCTTTTATGGGGAGTTGGAAGAAATCATTGAGTTGTCGTACAAGGGTACATACGGAAGTCAGATTAATCTGTTTAAATGTCGTTGGTTTGATTCAGAAAAAGGGATACGTGTCGATCGACATGGAATTGTCGATATTGACCTCAACAAAAGGACATATATGAATGCACCATTTGTGTTGCCAACTCAAACACAACAAGTGTATTATACTCGTACTCCTATTCGGAAAAGGGATAGAACGCCTACAGATTGGCAAGTTGTCATTCATACTGCTGCATGCATTCGTATCCAATTAGTAGAGGGAGAAGTCTACCAAGAGGAGACGTTACATAACCCTCCTATAATAAATCTCGATGACAACAATCAACTCAACAATTTAGAGGGTGGAGGTGAGGATGATGAATTGGATCCCGATTCAGTACAACACTTAGATGACAGTGATACTGAGGAGGAAGACTTATTAAGTGACAACGACACCGATTCTGAAGTAGGAGATGGTTATGAATCTCCACATATTGTTGAAGAGGATTCAGAATCTAACAGCGAATTTCATTAAAATGTATGTTTACTTTAATTTGTATTCTGTAGAGTTATATATACATGTTTACTAAATATTATTGAGTTGTTGTATATACACGCATTTTATTTCAGTCGCTATTATTATGTAAGTCACATTAATATGTCATTTTTTTGAATAGATGGCATCTTCAGCATCAGGAAGGAAATGCAGTTTAGGCCGGGGTCCAAATCAAATACCAAAGGCCCCAACTAATCCAGACAAGCGTATTGTATTACAGATTCGCCCTGATCCTACCAACACGTAAGTTATTAACCGTATAGTAATATTAAACTCAGCAATAATATTATTGTATATACTAATGTTATTTAATTCTATATTTTAGAGATTTTACAGATGTTAGGGTTGTGAAATGTATTTCACAGGTATGCCTACAAAACTGGCCTACCCCATCTATTACGTGGGCCAGCACACCGCTAGCCCATAAGGAGGCCTGTTGGCAGAAGTTCCAGGTATTTGTTTTTTCGTAATTTATAATTATTCTATTGAAATATTCTAATGTTTATTTTAATGTTATTATTGTATTTTTATTTTAGAAAAGATACAAGTGGGAAGATTCACAGACCGGGGTTATACAGACACTATTCTGGCAAAAGTGTGTTGTCCGTACCAAAGATAACATAAAGAAGGAGCGGGAAAAGGCACTGTATAATGCCGGCATAGACCATCCTGGTCAGGCTGCGGAGTATATGCATGAGTACAACCCGTGGTGGTGCTCGCGCGATATATGGGTTGAGATGTGTCAGCAGTGGCAGAGTGACGAATGAGCGAAGAAAGGGAGGATTGCCGCCAGGAACAGATCCGCCGGTGTAGCTGAAGGGGAAAAGGCAAAGGGTACATACAAAGGCGGTAGTATATCACAGGCGCAACATTTCATGGATAGGGAGGTACAGAGTTCGTCAAATTTAATTTCTTCATATTTACGATAATTTATTTAGTATTTATTTGCATGACTAATATATTTATACACTTGTCATATTTGTAGTCATCTAGTAGGTCCAGAGGTCAGACTATCAATTGGTTGGATATGTACGTGGCCACTCGTGATGGTCTGCCTGATGCTATACAGATACGGGTAATTAAGTTTTTTTAACGTTACATGTTTATACATTAATTTTGACGTTACATTTAACTATTCAATGTATTACTTAATTACAGGACACTTACAACCAACTAATGGATGAGCAGTATCCCCCTGGTAGTGGTCGCCCGCCAATTGATCAAGAGTTGTGGGAAAGGGCGTCGGTTGTCAAGAAAAATTTTGTTAAGGGCCAAGGGCAGCGAAGACGAACGAGTATTATTGCCTCTTGCAGCTCGGGTAGCCAGTCAACCCAAGCATCATACAATCTGACGCCACATAACGCTGCGGACTGTGTTTGAGCCATATGCAGAGATCCTGCACTTCTGCGTCAGCTGCAAGATCATTTAAAAGCGTTGAGCCCTGATTCATTAGCGAATGCGGTGGCGACAGCAGCAAGTCAGCCGGACCAGGAGGAGAAGAATGATCAAGACGAGGTAATATTATTACTTAATGCACCAAAATTAATCATTCAATAATACTATCTTGAACGTGTTTCTTTTCTTGTTACAGGAACGTGGCAGTTAGCTAGATCGATGAAGCTTGGCGAGCTACATATCGTTCTTAACTTTTTTATTGTATTCATTCTATTGTGTTACACATGAACAGTTGGATATTTATCGTATTGTATATATTTATGTACTAAGATTTGATTAGATAATGGTTTTATATTTATTTGAAATGTATGTTATTTCATTTGGTTAGAATTTGATATTTGGTTGGAGATCTCAATTAGATCGTTTATATATATGTTGTGCTGTGTTTGACAGGTAAAGAAATTTTTGGGAATCGAAAAAAATAAAAAAAAAAACTTTTTTTCTTAAAAGAATAATCAGCGACCGATATCGGTCGCTAAAAACCTGTCGCTACTACCGGTCGCTAATTCGGTCGCTGTTCGTCTCAAAATCCGGTTGCTAATAATCATTTCGTCGGTCGCTAATAGCGGTCGCTAATATTGATCGTTGTTTCTTCGGTCGCTGTTAGTGGTCGCTATACATGACGAATGTTGTCAGGTGTGATGACTCAGCTTAGAGACCGAGTCGGTCGCCATTGTCGGTCGCTGAAAGTTCGGTCGCTATTGTCCGTCGCTGATATGAATGTTAGCGACCAAACTATAGGCGACGGATATCAGCGACCGAATTAGCGACCGAATTCGGTCGCTGATAAGCGGTCGTTGATAAACCATTTTCTTGTCATGTAATTAAGTTTTGAAGAATACTTATAATTTAGTTAATTAGTTTCTTTAAATAACTTACATGTAATAACTTACATGAGCAATTTCAGAAGCCCCGGGACAGCCATGTAGCTTAGTTGTAGGCTCCTAAAGGAGATCCTAAGCTATTAGATTCTACCATCTCACCATCTGAATTTGGTTATCTCGGTATGAGGAGATGACTTTTTAGTTGGGACTCAGGATCCCCTAGCAGTACTAAAAACAAGTATAGAGTGGTATAGACTTGATACAAGTATTTTTTTCTAAGAAATATTTTTGTTTCTCATTATTTCGTTATTTATATTTGCTTGCGTCTGTTTTAACTCTTCTTTATTTCCCAAGGTTCTCGTTCTAGCTAGCTTCATCTTTCGAGAGCAAATGCTGGACCATCTTCTACAGGGGCTAGCTTGGACGACAACATATTTTAGAGGGTGATGAACGTGGTGTCGGAGCGATATCGGATGAACCCCAAATTTAGATATATGATTTGCCTACTCCTGCTCGTCTACATCAGCTTGTTTAGGACATTGCAGCAATAGCGACCGTTAATAGTATTGCCCTCCCATCTAAGTCCTTTGCAGTGATACACAATAAGGTCGTGTAAATGGTGGTTACTCTAATGGAGGAGACCTTTGGTCCACTGCTGACACTGACTCCTCAGGTATTTATATACTCTTTAAGTTGGTATATTTTTCCTTTTACTTATCGCCTGTTTGTTTATATGATTTGTTTTGTTTTATATCTTTTATTGGATTAATAGGGTGGCGCTGAGGAGCAGGGGGCGACGAGCAGGGGGTGATGATTTTCAGACTCTGGAGCACTCAGATGATACTCACAGTAGTGGTGGTGGTAGCACCATTAGTCGTCGCCTGTAGTTCGTAGTTTAATTTTTTTTTAAGTTGTAGTTTAAGTTTTGTTAATATAAGTTGTAATCATAGTATTATCACCATGTTACAAAATCTACGTTTGATATTAGTTTATCTTATAATCACGGTTGTTGGCGGCGTTGTTTGTGTTATATCGAGATTCATTTTGACGGTTGTTGGCATTGTTGTTTGTATTGCATGGGATTCATTTTGGCGTTGTTGTTTGTGTTGTGGGATCTATTTTAGCGGGTGTTATTTGTGTGTTGTGCTGGTTTAGTTTAAAACGTGAAACATATACAATACTGTGGTCTAAAAACCTGAGAAATAAGAAGGGAAAAAAAAAAAAAAAAACTGATTCTCGACAAAAAAAATTATTTTCTCAACAGAAAATCCGTCAGAAATTTAAAATTTGTGATTTTTGAGGAGGTGACACATGGCAGCTGTTATTCCCCACGAAATTATTTCTGACGAAACTATCCAGTGAAAGTAAGTTACTTGTAATGGATTTTGCCATCTAAAGAAATATGTCGGAAATAATAATATTTATGGAATTATCGACAAAATTATTTCCAATCAACTTAGTTCCGACTGAATTCCCTACATATTATTTCGTTGGAATTAACTTATTTTTTCATCGAAAATAATATTTTTTCTTGTAGTGTCTTATCATTAAGCTTGCCACTAAATTTCTTTTTGCATAATACATTTAATGTACATAAAAATCTTAAATACGCAATATGCAAGAATATTAGAAGAAACCACAATTTTCAAACTTTTATTATTAATGATCTCAAGTTACTATCTAATTCTCATATTTAAACAATCACCGACAACAACTTCTTGTTAATTCTCATGTTTATACTATTACTGGCAACAACTTCTTGTCAAGCTTGGTGTGCTTCTTTCCCTTGTGCTAGTTAGTCCAACGTCCCTCAAATCCATGGTTCAAGGAGTTAATTTGACAATTCAAGCATTATTAACAATCCATAAACATAGTTAATATTTTGCACTAGTTATATTCTAACATATTATATGTCAATCAAGTAAAAAAAAGTCGTTTAACTTATTATATATCGAATATTGACTACTAACTAACGATAATTATAGATCAGACGATATATATATATATATACACACATGGGAGACATATACCTTACTATTATCCATTTTGTAACATTTTTGTGCATGAAAGCATGATATTACTGATAAGCATAAAAAGGGAAATAAAAAGGAGTAGAATAAAATAATCAAATTAATATTACTAATTAAAATAATAATAATAAAAAAAAATAAAAAAAAAACCTTGAATAGGTCAATTCACAACCATTACAAACCAAGTAAGATCAACATTAGTTGAGATTTACACTACATATCAGAAAATTAGTTGCTTTAATTAATTCCCATGAAAAATTAAGCTCAAGAACTAATATTTTTTTCTTGATGAATATCATGATCCTTTGAAGAAGCCACTCCAAAATGAACCATGACCTGAGGAAAAGTTGCAGTAGGTGCTGCCTGATCCTCCGCTAACGTGCACCGCCTGTTGCCCTTATTCTGTGTCCCGGGGATATACGTGCATGGATTGCTGCCTGAGGACGGGACCGGACCCCGAGGAAGGGACTGAATGACTAAATTATGTTGCTTCAACAAAATATCATCTCCATCCAATGGCCTTGCCAAAATTTCTCGAAAACCAGACAGGAACAATACTATAAAAATAAGTTGCATTGTGAGAGCCATACAGAATATTAATGCGTGATTTTTTTAAAAATAAAAACAAAAGTATTGTGATTCAAGTGTGTCTATGAAATTTTGTTTTGCAGATAAAATAAATGTTGGGATTAATTGGAGGGTTTATGGAGATTGAGGAGGTTTTGAGAGTTTGTTATAATGATGAGGAGTGTTTGGTAGTGTGTAATTTATATACATGTGTATAATTAGTAAATGGTGGGAAGTTGACCGTGGAACCGCGGTTTGAAGTTTGACAAGGAATGGTCTAAATCGAAAACACGGAACCTTTAATATTTTAGAATACCAAACCAGGCATACTGCATTATTTTTTCAACGTAGAATGAGTCGTTTGTGTTTAGCATGGGATATATATTTGACCCTTTCGCCTTACTTTTAGGAGAGGGATTAGGTTTAATATTTTTCAATGAAATAGTCTAGCCAGGATGAAATTTAATGTGAAATACTTCTTCCGTCCCGTGTGGACTTTGTTTTTACAATTGAATTGAGAAAATAAAATGATCTTTTTTATATATTATAAATAATTATTTATTATTGTTAGTATTAATATATCACTTTCTTAATTCTAAATTATATGATTATTATTGAATTTTAAAAGTCAATTTAATGCATTTTAAACTCAAACTTGAGAGAATTTATTATGAAACAATTAATCTTATAACAAGTAATATTTTTTAAATAGTGAATAATATTGACTAAAATTAAATGAATTTATATCAATTTTGAGTTTAAAAATATCTTTAATTAATTTTAAAAAATTAATAATGGTCTTATATATTAAAACAGATAGAATATTATAAATAAGAAAAAGTATTTCCATATATATTTTATACAAGTCTCTATATTTATAAGAAATTCAATAATAAAGAAACACCGTCTTTTCTAAGTTCCATGTGATATAGTTTCAGAAAGGTCCATGTCATATGTATGAATTGGTCCCGTATATTTGCTTATATATTCAAATTTTAACAAGAGTAATAATATTAAGGCTTTCAAATTTATTTATTTTTAAAAAGTATCTCAAATAATACGTGATTAGAACATTAATTGACTACATACTTTATAATTATTAAATCATAAAATATTAATATCTTATTATCTGATTAAGAGTTACATTATTTTAAACCCCTAAGATTACTCTTTCAACAAAGGGAGCATGTGCTTGGCATTATTAAGAGAAGTAGTTCAAAGTTATTCCGTATTACATTTCTCGGAAAATGCAAAACAAGGTCGCTTAAGTTATATCAATGTATCAAGCATTCTTTTTATCATTTTTCGGCCTTCTAAATATTTGACGTACTCGTTTTATTTTTTACAAAGCCTAACACCTAACAATCATCTGTATCCGTACGGAGAACATAGACATTCATGAAAAGTTTAAATTCTCGCAAAAAAATATTAATTTTTTGCTAAACAAAATAATCTTCCCAAACTTTAACCAGTTAAATGTATGGCAAAATTCTTTTTTTTTTGCTAACCATAATTCACTCTCAATTTTGACTGATTAAAAACTTGGAGGATGCATTTTGATTAGCAAATTTTTTTTTATAGCTATAGACACCCAAAATTTCACTTATCTTCTAACCACTACAGGAAGGTAAAATCGTCATTTCACCAAGACATACGAACAAGGGTCTCAAATCTCAAGAACGACTATTTGAAGATGTCACAACAAGCTATGATCGAAGCTATAACGTTGGTCTCCAAGCACCGAATTACACAAGGCAAGATAAGTGATTGATCAGCGTCTTCAGGAGAATGTTTATACATTTCTCTCTATCTTCATAGATCCAAAGTTGGTCAAGCCATATGTCATTGCGTGACCCTCGAAAAGAGTTTTTCGGAAAGGTATAGCACGTCTCGTAACTCTTCCTGAATTGCAAGTTAACGAACATTCCAGCTTGAAAGATGAAAACCCGACGACGCTGCACGAAAATTGAGGCACATGAGACCCACCATAGCCAACTGCAGGTAGACTTGTGGCCAAGCTAAATCAGTATAAAAGGCGAATTTCAACTCCCAAATTAAGAGAGAGCCATTTTTAAAGAGAGAAAATTTGTAATATAGAGAGAGAAGCTTCGATTTTAGTGAGAAAATGTGTTATATAGTGAGAGAAATAATAGATCTACACTAGATCTATTATATTTTGTCAAATTCTTTCATAAATTGGAGTAATTTATGCAAGATCCACACTCTCCGAGGCTCTCTCCATCACCCCAAGGTGAAAAAAATTCAATCTTTGTGTATTTCTACATAGATCTATCATTATATGTAAATTTTATGATGTGTTGTGATTAAAATTTTGTTGTTGTTGTGCTATATATATATATATATATATATATATATATATATATATATATATATATATATATTATAAATCTAGCATTTTCGATGCATTACGGTATTAAAAATGTGATCTTTATGTGTTTTACCCATAGATCTATCATAGATCTACTATTTTTAATGCACTGCGATATTAAAGATTTGTTTTTTAACCTACATCTGGCTTATATGCGCTAGATCTACTAAGTTATTGGATTACGGATGGCTTTGAGAGGATCTTACACAAATAAATTTTCTCCTTGCCTCCCGATGACATCCATTTGATTATTTTAACGATATTGTACATATCCGACTCCTATTTTATCGGATGTCTTATTCAGGGGTCGGACTATGAGGTTAACTGTGCTCCCCGTCCTAGATCTATATCTAGTGATGTAGCGAATCCCAAAGTTTTGCTGCTAAGGACTTCTCGTAATGGAACGCACTGATAGCCAAATTGGAAAATATAGTCAGTTAAATCCTTATTCGCACCACTACATGGATCTAATCGCATTTTGACCTCTTATCGTTTTGTCACGATTTTAATATTATTATTTTTGACCTTTTTACGACTTATTTTGATTTTCATTATATGAGTCTATGAAGGAAGTCAAGGCCTTTAAATGTCAATTTAAAGGATATTGATGAAATTCTGACGATGGACGATCTTTGCAATTGTAATGTTTACGATTTCATTGCCTTGTAAAGTATAAATCTCCGGCCTTAAAACGATGTCGAGAATCTCGAAAGTCAGGTTTAAGGCCCCGTAATAGTGGATATTATTTTATATTGTGTTTGGGGCTATTTTGATGGCTTACATACCCGTGGGTAGCTCCAAACTTATTTATGATTGGTTGATTTTATATTTTGACATGCAACATGATTTTCAAACAAAAGCGATAAAGAATTTGGAAAATTGAATCAATTTAGGGTATTATATTCACTAAGTTAAAATTGAAAGTATTAATAGAAGACCTCGATTTCTATTTGATGAAGGGTTTAAAAAATAATATTTTTTGAAATGTCACCCAAAAGTGTTTTATCATAACAAAAACTACAAATGAATTATTTTAACAACGGTTTCCAAAATACCATTCAAAAAGGTTTTATTAAGACAAATCTTTTCAAATTAAACGTTTTTTGAAAACGACATTCAAATGCATTTTATTAAAATCCTTTTAAATCAAATAAATGTTAAAATAAAGTTATTTTATCAAAACAAAGGTTGGAACGAATCTTTTACTTTAAATCAAATCCTTCGTGCATATGTTCAAAGAGATTCAAAGTTATTTTCAACATAATGCACTTCTCACGATTTCGATTCCAAAGCTAAGTAGCGATATTCCAGATTTTCTACTAAAGCACGTAAATACACACACACACACACACACACACACACACACACACATTCTCAATCTCAAATGCATTTTAAGGAAAGTATTAAGAAAGCGATAACCATGTTTTTCAAAGGGTGCCTTGTTAGGAAAATTCTCCAAAAAGTAATTTTAAAATTTAATAAAATAGGATTATCTTTATGATTTTATACAAAAGAACAATTATATATATATATATAACAATATTAAGTCAATTATTATTTCAAAATTAAGAAACATTAACAAATTAGTATTTATGTGAAAATATTTTATAAATAAAATATTATCACATGGTCCGTTTAATGCACATCGTTAGTGCACTAGTACTTTAATTAGAAGTCCAACTTCCATGATCAAGATAAATCATCTATATCAAAGCACTATAACCTACAGGATAATACCTTCATAATTATCATAGGTTATAAACCATTATTTCTTTATTTATATATATTACATATGATTTATATCTTCTGTGTATAATACTTATTTATACACATAAATCATAATATATATAAATTTGAAAATTTATATAAACATAATAAATGACCATTTAATGAATGACGAATGATGTACTTTTATTAATAATAAATGTCCAACAATAATAAGCATTAAATAAATAGATAAATAGGATTTTATAGGGAAAAAAATTCAACATGCCTAACATCTTCCCCTCGCTTAAGCAAGTCCCGAAACTCTATGAATCTCGGTTGTAGATTAATTAATCGGAGTCATATATGGGTCATCTCGATTGCGAAAAATCTAAAACAATTCTGACTTTTCCTAAAAGCACCCCTTTGACGAAACAAATAACGATTTAATAAAATAAAAGGACACTTTAGGGAAAGAAGCGAAATTCCCCGGCGTCAACAATAGCACACTTAGATACATTTTATATTGGGTGCAAGTGTCAACAACCTTACAAATTTTAATAACTTTATAAATTTTGGCGTTTAAATTGTATTTTAATCTTTAATTTTATATCCTCACAAATAAAAAGTGACAGTAGCAAATTTTAAAAATTTTAAGAATATATCTTTGTGAAAAAGGAAAATAACCTAGAAGTATCTAACTAGTATAACTTTTAGGTTAATATGTTAATCTTTTGAGATTTTTTAGATAAATCCAATCGCACGAATAAAAAATATACTTCATCCCTTTCAAATTATAAGATCATTATTAACTTCTAAGTAAATTTGAGACGTTTTTTAAGTTAAAATTTAGATGATTCACTAAAAATTATAAAATAATAAATTTTATAATTAATATGTTCTTTCTAGATAATTTACAATATTGTACTAGTTAAAATTAAAGAAGTTCATGTTATTTTTTAGTTTAAAAATATCTTAAGTTCACTTTAAAATGTTAATAATGATCTTATTTCTTGAAAAAGATGAAGTAAAAAATATTTAAACAAATAATTTTTATATAATTTGGCGATGTCAATCAACGATTTTATATTAATGAAAGTTCAATAAATTTATGTCATCAAAAATATATTTTTTTACAAGATTATAATAATGGTACTACACAATCTCATATTAAATAAAATTTACATTATCCTGTACTTTTGCATGATCTTTCCATGCCGTCTGTATAGTTAGATTCTGTTAAAAGATCAACATTAAAACCATTTTATGAAACTGGTGTATATAACTTAGACACCTTATATTAACTTCTATATTTATTCTTAAGTATAATGACGCGACAATAAAATTGTGCTTTTGTACTTAAAATGTTGCATCAATTTATTTTTTATCTATAAAAAGTGATTTTTTTTTTATAAACGACACTTTTTTTATGGACGGGGGAGAATATTTTAAGAGTAATTTTGCAACTTATTTTTAACATAGAGATGTGAGAACGTGTTATACAGACTTCGGCCTTTTGACTGCCACTAGTATTTCAAACCAAGTTCAAATAATAACTTGAGTCCTAGGACCGCCATTAGTATTTCTAAGCGAATAAATGATTTTTCTTCTTTCCGCCTACTCCGTCCATCCGCTTTTATGCACACGTTCCCATTTGAATCTTCCAAGTATTATAGGTACGAGACCAAAGATGATCGCTTACTAATGAAGATTGGTTTCTTTCCAGTTTTGACATACCGACCAGTTGGTTTTCTTGATTTCTCCCATTTTGTATAAACTTTTTACTTGACCTCTTTTATTAATATCGCTAATAGGACTAACGAAATTCAACTATTCGGACTAGCGACATTACACGGCCTAATATCCCACCTATTATGCTATTTATGTGACGCCCTATTTATGTGACACCCTCTTATTCGCGTACTCACCACATCAGATATGGTGCTTGATATACACATTAATTATGTATTTTAATATTTTTATTTTTATTATTTTATTTAATTAGTACATTTTATTTTGTCTTGTTAAAAATAAACAAATAAATGAAGTTGAATTAAAAAAATAAGTTTTAGAAGCTTTCTAGTTGATTTTTATTTAGACTCCAAAAAAAAGATGTGTAAGAAAAAAAGACTTAGAAGATGAAGATAAAAAGTTTTATTTTATCTAAGAGATTGAAGAAAAAGTGACCGAGTTCAATGTATCTTAAATTAAGCTATAATTTATTTTTTCTATAAATAGAACTTTTGTTTTAGAGAGGATGAGATATCAATTATGTATTAGATTAATGTTATTATTAGTTTTAGGTTAGGAGTATAATTAAATTATTTCTTCATTGTAGTCTACTTGAAGAATTTTCAATTGAGGGAGTTTTCTTCTTCTTCTTCTTTATTTTTGTTATCTTATTTATTCTATTGACTAGCTAATTTTTAAATACCTAGGATGATGATGAAACTATGTATTGCATATTAATATTTTCTTTTCGTTTCGATATTAATGCGTAATTATTTATTCCTTCAATTTTACCTTCGTGCAAAATTTGTTGTGTTTTTTTATATTAATTATGAAGTTTTGATTGGTTATTGTTAATCTGTGATTTTTTTCATAATCTACGTTAGCCCATATTAATTATATGAATCATTTTTATTTTTAAAGGAAAAGAAAAATTAAATTAGAAATTAATTCAGGAAAAAAGAAATTAAGTATTATGTTAGTATTTAGTGAATTCGGATTCCTAAGTAAAAAAAATTCATTACTAGTTTTCACTATTAGTTTTAATTTGCATTATTTAGTTAATTAATAATTCACTATTTTTTTTATTTCTAATTTGTCTGAAATATAAATTAAGGATACATTAAAATTAATCTAGTCTCTATAGTTTGAACATCAATGCTCACTATCCACTATACTAAACATCATCTACTACTTATATTATTAACTTCACTAATCTATTACAATATATACATTACAATCCCAGGTCTCAACTTTTACTATCCTACTACATAATTATATTATTAAACATCATACATTAAATACAACACATATGTAAACATTAATTCTCTTATGAGTCGTCATTTTCTTCTCCCTTACTCTTTTTCTCTTGAACTCTCAGCTCTCTTGCTTTTATTTGTAGTATTTTAGATTTGCAAGAGTGAGCAACAATTTTGCTCAACAAGTATATAAACTTGAAAATTAAACAGTATGAAACAAACAATAGAATATAGTATCAAGGAATTAAAAAAAAATAATGGAAAATAACAACAAGCTCTTCTTAGAAACATCAACAATTTATATCTTTCTAACTGAGAGGTTGTAGGGACCAAGAATGTATAAAATGTTCAACAACCTATAAAAAATTCTGATCTCTCTAAATAATGTTTGATAGTCACAATAACTGTAAACTCTCCACATGAACTTTAAGGGATCAACCTATTGTATCTTTTGTTATGCATAACATCATTTTTCACACTTATAGCGTCATGTCAGTTATTCGACAATATCCCCTATATAATAGGATTGTTCATCAAAGTCTCAATATTAGGTTTTCGTACCAATCAATTTGAATTAGATAGTACTTTTGAATATATGTCAATGAATTTATTTTTTTTCCTGATAGAGTAGCCGAAACAACTGGCATACTCTTATTATTTTACTAAGAATATACTTTTATTATATTAAAGTATCCGAAACACATAATTATTAGTTATATTTGACTAACACCCTTTGTGACGACCCCAAATCCGGGTTCCATAACCTCGGGTTTGGTTCCTCACTGTACAATACTAAATAACATCCAAAACATAAACTTTAATTAAACAGCACAGAATAATACATAAAGTTCCTTATAAAAAGGCTACAATCCCAAGGTCGACTAACCTTAACATAACAGTACATATCTTAAGGGATTACAAAAAATTTACATAAGAAATTACATGAAAGCAATTAATTTAACATGCATTAAGCTATTCTATGCTTTTGGCTTTTCCCTTACCTTTGTCCATTTTGGAGCATTCGGGCTTAGCTCAAAAATAAGTCATGATATAGCAAGAATGAGCAACAAGTTTAAGAACAGATAATAGATGATATATCATGCTTGAATGAGAAATAACATCAAGTGTTTCAACAATAGATAACAATTGTGAAAGAACAAGAATCAATTTTTAATAAAAGAATAGATTGACTCTTTACTGCTAAGTGGCCTCTAAGGACTATGAACTGTTGTTAAAGGTAAAACAGACATATATATCTGACACCTTGATAGTTTGGTACGCAAGGGGATCAACCTCTTGTACCCTATGTATATGCATCAGACATCTTGAGAAAGTTCGGTTTCCCGAATATAATTTCCCTTATATAAGGTTCTTTGTTCTCTATTTTACTATAAGAATCTGCACCAACCAAATGTTTGGATAAGTTTTTAAAATATTCAATTTGATGAATTTAAACATGTATTGTCTAGCCGAATTAATTAGCTTAGACATTCTTAAATAGTTCTTGAATTAATGAACTATAAAGTTTGCAAATGCACCAAATGTGAATACAATAATAATATCGATGTGGAATAACTTTAAATAATTAAACCACTTAAAGTTCTGGTAAATAAATACAAGTGTAGAAACTTGCTCAACAATAACTGAATAAAGTTAAAGAACTTGCTCAATATAAAATTTGAGTAAGGTTAAGGAACTAGCCTCGTGTGTAGATTACCGCTAACCAATTCAATTTAATTTTCTATGAATAGACTTAAGAATTAATCAAGTTAATCCTTATATTAGTATCATATATATATTCATATGATAACCTCTATACATCTTACACCTCTAACACTTAACCAAATAATTATATAGTTAAGGTATATAAACACTTAGAAAATATTATCATCACTTGATAATATCTTAATCACATAAAACCTATATTAATTATTTAATATAGTTCAAACTCTTATATAATATTATTAATCATTTAATAATATTTAATTAGTCCTATAATATTATTAATTATTTAATAATATTTTATTAACCTTTTAATATTATTAATCATTTAATAATATTTTATTTACATCCTAATATTATTAATCATTTAATAATATTTTATTTACTTTATAATATTATTAATCATTTAATAATATTTTATTCATGTTATAATATTATTAATCATTTAATAATATTTTATTCATTATCTAATATTATTACATATTCAATAATATTTTATTGACTTATTAATATTATTACCCATTTTAATAATATTTTAATCTCTTACTAATATTATTAACCATTTAATAATATTTTAACTACTTATTAATATTATTAACCATGTAATAATATTTTAATCATTTACAAATGTCATTAATCATTTACAACCTTTTAATTACATATTAATATTATTTACCACTTAATAATATTTTATTTTAAATAATACCAATAGTTAACTTTTTAATTGTGTTAACCTTAATCTTTATTTTAAACATTTAACTCCCAATTAGTTACTCATAAACTCTCTTACAATAGTTTATCTTTATTTTAATAGTGAATTTTTCTTTTGTTAAGTTTTACAATGCCCGACAAGCGAAACTTTAAGTTCCGAACAAGTCTAGACCAAAAATCTAATTTTTTTTACAAGCATGGGTGTATATACGCCGGCCCAAGGCATTTCTTGGGCGTATATACGCCTATGGACAGAACCTAAAAATGACCAGGCGTACACTTGGGCGTCTAGATGCCGGGTGTTCGAATTTTAACCTTAAGTTTGGCTGTCGGAACCTCTCTCAGTAATTTGGTGATAACTCTGTCATACGAAAATATTTGGATGTTATTCTCAAGTCTAAATTCTTTAGAATTTCATGATCTACAACTTTTCTTTAGATCACAAATCCAAATTCCATACGGGACTGGACACAAAACTGCTCACAATGATAAAGTGAAAACTAACTTCACAAATCCTTGGTTTTATTGGTTTAAACATGAATAAAATAAAATCTATACATTCAAATGACACCAACTCAGTGTTGTTGTCCTCCTAACTTCTTGTTTTATAACATTTCATGGTTCGATCATATTTTTGAAAACGTTTTGACACAAAAATTAAGATCGAACCATCTAGGGTTTCAAAATGACATATTTTGCGGTAAAAGTCATAACTTCTTTGTTTTTTCATATTTTTTAAAGCTTCAGGTTAGGTTTTCTTTAAAACTCATATATGTAACTTTCTAGCCATAGGAATACATTTTCCAACTTGTATATTTCAAACTAAAACATTAACTAGCACATGGTCAACTAGGATTTTACCGGTAAAGTTCATTATAGACTTTTCTTCCGTTTATATGCATTCAACACATACCAAAACATGATTTAAATATATCAAACCATGAATCTACCAATATAACATAGCTTAAGACTTCTAGACCATCAAAATAACTTTTGTTCGGTTAAAAATACTTTTTAGCTATAGAAAACGTATATAGACTACAAATATGAACTAAAGAAGGGTTGGAGCACTTTTGAACCTTATGGACTTGTGTGCTCTTCTTCTTTTCCTTCCGAAGTAAGATATGAGGCTATGTGACATCCACCAAGCTCCTCCTCTAGCAATTTCTTTAGTAAAACCTCAACACACAAATGTATTCTCTCTTTTCTCTCTTGAAAGCTCTCAGTTTTCTCTCTAGAATGCTCTAGCAAATGACCAACCAACATAACACAAAGGTGAGACACTCTATATATAGCACTTGGGTAATCCTTCATTAATTTTCTAATTTGCTAGCATTGGTCAATTAATAGGCTAATTAGGATTACTATTTGATGGATTGACATGAAGAATGACTAAGTGATTGACTAGGGTTGTTCAACCACCAAATCCTAGTGTGTGAAAGAAGCAATGTGAAGCAATAAAGCCACCCAAGTGGGTCCCCTAGATGTGCCAGACAAATGGGGTTTTTACCCCTCATTTTTGATTTATTTTTCTTCCTTATATATTCATATATACACCTATACACACACACACACCCCCCTATATATAGACCAATTTTGACTTTGATTTGGGCTCCACATTGAACTCTAGAATTTAATATATTGGGCACATCCATTTAATTGTTCTATTAGGCTAACATTAAGTAACATATGTTATATTTAATTAAATCAAGCATTAGGCTAGTTTAATTATTACATGGATCAAGGTTTAAATTAATTACATGGACAACTAGGTAAATTTATTTGACCTAGTTTAATACCTCATTTGGACTTATAATATAATCCAATTAGACTTGTTTTAATGAATTATAACACATTGCTTCATTACTTTAAATAAATATACACATACACAAGTATATTCATTCAATTATTTAATGCACAATTAATTAGTACAAAATTTTTAATTCATTACTAATTATTTAATAATTATAATTACAATGATATATAAAATTCGTGGTCATTACACCTTTACTTTCCGTCAATAACTACCTGAAACCCTAATTCGGCAGTTTTGGGTATCACAATTTTGACTTAAATATTGTTTTATATCATTTTTATCCTTAACTCATATTTATAAGTTTTATTTCACTTATTTACTCAGAAAAATGTATTTTACATTTTTCAGCTTCTTGAAATTAGGTTTTTCATACCCGTTAATATTTTTCTTTTTCACTTTAACCTTACTTAAACAACATATTAAAAAATTTCCTCTTAACTGTAACGACCCCGAAATTCGACCAACTTTAGTATCTTAAATTTCATATTTATTATACCTTATCTTCCTTACGTCCAAATTTCGGTTCGTTAATAATTTTTAAGCACCTTTTTTGATCCCTTAATTGATTTTATAAATCATTACCAAAATTTTCGGTATAAATTTTTTTCTTTTTCTCAATCATTGTATCAAAATATGTGAATATTTAAAACTTATCATCTTGATCCTAGTCCCTGGATCGCAACCTTCACTTTTTCTTTCTATTACCAGTATCATAAAGCTCAATAAAGCTCAACATTCACAATTTAATATGGTTCGCCTCCGTACAATTATTCCTTGATTCATAATATTTAATTAGACATATCATAGTTTCTATCGTAACCATTATATTGAACTATTACAGTTCATACATTAAGGCTATTCATCCTATCCGGATCCAACATATATGTATATACAAAACATCAATGTAAACTTTGCAATTTACCCACATTGAGTTATACAACTGAAAATATAAAAATTATATTCACAACCTTATAGGGTGATCCGTCTCTAATATAATCTGATATTCTTGAAATTTATTTATTTACCTGCAAAAGTTTATTTTAAGCAAGTAATGAGTACAACAGCTCAGCAAGTTCAACAGTTAACACATTTCATGCTTCACGTAGCACATACCTTAACATGCTCGGTGTGTGTCATATATCATGTGTTGTGCCTATACTTGAGCAATATATCTCATATAGATTCATATCATTGCACAAAGTACACATTGTTGTCATATTAACCACGTATCACATAGCACATAATTTGTATGCATTTGAACAAATATTAGCATATCATAACAGACAACATTTAACATTAAATGACTGAAGAACTTGCCTGTATTGTGGAATTAAATAACAAATACTCTTTTAATCATGCTCCTCATAAAACCTATGATCATAAAATAATCAAATAATAATTATTCATCTCTTTATGATATTTGTAGACACCCAAATTTTGCACTTGTGTACTAACCCTGACAGGAGGGCAAAATCGTCATTAGACCCGACACACGAAAAGGAAGGTGGACCCCAACATGAAGCCACCACGACGGCTTGTGGTCAAAGCTGTCAAACGAACAACGAGCATCGGGTCAGTTGAGGCAGGACACACAGCCGATCCAGACAAAGCCTGATCTGGTCGCCAAAGACGACGAATGACCACTACGCTTACGGCAGTCGGGGAGTCTCGCTCCTGGGAAGCCAGGCACAAAGAGCAATTTATTCATCAGGTAACAGCCTTCCAAAATAATACAGCAAAATTTGACGATTTAAGACTGTGTGACACGAAAATCGAGAAAAGCAAACTGGGCAGCCGCAGGTGCACCTGCGGCCACCGACAAGCGGGACACTTGCGCGGCTCAAGGAGACAACCCGACAGCCGAGGATTCGGCGCGGGCGGCCACAGCAGGCAGCCGCAGATGCACCTGCGGCTGCCTTCAGTCACCTATAGAACGCCATTTTTGATCTGCAGAAGGGAGGAAACAAGTTTTTTCTTAACAATTAGAGAGAGAAAGGCTTGGGTGGAGTGAGAGTTAGTGAGAGATTGCTTGTTGTTGCTTCAATAATTAAGTGTTCTTGTGTTTTCGCTCGAGTAAGGAAATATAAAGCGTTTGTTGGCGTATTGCAAGGTGAAAATGGTGTTTTTTTCTTTAAGTTTTAGCTTATGTTATCGTCATAATCTTTGGTTGTTGAGTTGTTTTGAATATAATATGGTGGTATATTATTGAGGATCCGTTGATTAGGGATTATTAGTGAGGGTTTCGTCAGAACGTAATTTTCTCCTAATGTCCCGAGGACATTCGTACGGTGATATGTAGTGCATTGTGTTAATAGATAGTTCGTAGTATTGGGCTTGTGATTTTGATTCGTGTAGTATAGTAACAAGTCTAGTATTGTTAAGCTCGCTTTGGTACGGTCGTGTAGTGATTTAGGTGATTGTGAGCCTAGGAATGAGATCCTCGTGATCAAACTCCGAAGATGGACAAATTTTGGTGTATGTAATCATTGCAAGGGTCCATTTTGTACATATGTAACTATTGGGCCTTAAAGCGATATCGAACCGTGATCGGGTTTAAGACCCCGTAATAGTAAAATATGTGATTGTGGGTGTTTGGGGATATTTAGATGGCTCACATGCCCATGGATAGCCCCGACACGGTTTTGAATGCTTGTTTTGATTTGCGACATGAAAAAATGGTTTTCCAAAGTAAGGCAAACGACTAAGATTTTTAAAAGTAATCAAATTAGGATATTAGAATCACGAGGTTAAAAATTGAGATTTAATTAAACGTCGGTCCCTGTTTGGCGAAAAGGCTACAAGCGGTTTTGAAATATCAAAAAAATGATTTCATAAAAAAATAAACAAACGTTTTTATTGAACTTTAGTGCATAGGGCTAAAGAGCTCCTAGAAGTTGCCTTCCTTTTTTATTTGACTTTACTGTTAGAAGGCAATGTAATGTCTCGATTCTTATTTGACAAAAGTTTAAAAACTCTTGTTTTCTGAAAACGACACCTAATAAAAACCCCATCATTTTCAAACTTAAAATCAATGTTTATTATAAAACAAAGCCTTGTCATTTGAGTTAAAAGACATTTCAAAACACTCACTAAATAAAGCACGTCTTCTACAAAAAGAATCAAAGCAGGTTTTCTCATCACAACAAACATTTAGGCACACACACACACACATACACATTTTAGAATTTTAAAAGGATAGGAAAACATCAAGATTGCGGTAACCGTGTTTTCACGGAAGTCGGGGGCTGCCTAACACCTTCCCCTCACTTAAGCAAGCCCCCGAACTCTATGAATCTCGGTTCGCAAACCAATTAATTCGGAGTCACATATGAGCCAGCGATTACGAAAACAAAATTCGGATGAGTTGGTACATCCATTTCAAATATACCAACTGGCGGCTCTGGTCAATTGGCTCATCATAAAATTGACCTTTCAAACCCCGTCAACATTCAAGCTGACCCTTTTCCAAAAAATTACATCTTAATCCAAAAGGCTAAAATTGGAAAGGGATTTATTACAAAACGAAATGACTTTTCCCGGCGTCGACAGCTGGCGACTCTGTTGGGGACATTAGAGGGCTTAAGCCGCGTTTAAAATCTTGATGTTTTCCTATCCTTCAAAAAATCTAAAAAATGTGTGTTTGCGTTACTTGCGTTAATCTACCTTTTGTGCATGTATGAATAAATATGCGAGTGTTGTGATTGCGTTTTCTTTTCAATGCTTTATTTTATTGTAATCATATGCATGCGGTGAGGTACGATGAATGTATGATGAATGTATGTTTGAGCAATTCCTCCTCTTGAGGCGAACCCGTCGGATGTGGATTACTGGACTCAAAGGGGTGCTCCCCTACGAGGCTCAGGAAAAGCATCCACTCAGATCCAATCCAATTGAAAGATCAGATTTATTCCCGTCTAGTATGTTGCGAACATCTAGTAACCTTCATTCCGAAAAGCCCGTGAGAGTAACTTAGGGTAGGTCAGTCTCAGATAAACCCAATGCGTGGGAAGTCTCTTCATACCCTTTTACGTTTTACACGCATGATATCATACTTTAGTCAATCATTTTGTACCTCCCGCTTTGTCAAGATAAAAGTACTAACCTCTGTTTTATAGGGACAGCTTGGAGAGCATCATGATTTCACATTGACATACCTTGGTCAAAATGAAAGAATATTGACCCTGTTTTGTAGGAAAAGATTAAAAAACTCCAAGAAAAAAAAATTTCACTTTAGCATGCATCCACTAATATCATTCCCCGAAACTAAACTTGAGTTATTTTATTTGTAGGATTGCTCCTCAAACCCATCTTCGATCCAAAAAAGCCCGAGATTCAACAGTCGAGATGGCCGGGAATCCTAATCCTAACCCGGCTCCTATATCTCGGGAAGAGTTTGATGCGGTAAAGAATCAGATGACTGAGTTGACCATGATGCTAAAAGAACATTTCAAGTTAAAATTAGGGCCACAACCCGAAGACCCACCAGGGTCATCATCTCAGGGAAACGGGATGACCCCAGAAACTCCTAAGATTGAGCAGCCAAAACAAATCATTGTTATTCCAGGGGATGAAGGTGCAAGTAATTTCAGCAAGAAAATGAAGCAGATGGAAGAGGCCATCAAAGCCATGAAAGGGATTGGAACATATGGCAGTGTCAATTATTTCGATTTGTGTATTTTTCCGGGAGCCAGATACCCCAAGAAGTTCAAAATCCCATAATTTGAAAAGTACAATGGGACGGGGGACCCCTACACCCACCTAAAGGTCTACATCGAAGAGCTCGGGGTATATGCCGAGGACGAGTCATTAAGGATGTAGTTATTTCAGAAAAGTCTGACAGGGGAAGCTAGGACCTGGTACACAAGGCTGGACAATATCAAAATTCACAATTGGGAGGAGTTGGCCCACACCTTTCTGACACAATACAGCTTTCAATCGCAAATGGCACCTGATCGGTACCAAATGACAAAGATTAAGAAGCAACCCAATGAATCCTTCAGAGATTATGCTCAACGGTGGAGGAGGATGGCTGCCCAAGTAAACCCACCCATGAGTGAAACGGAGATGGTAATGACCTTTATTGATATCCAAGAGGCCCCTTATTATGAGAGGGTGATAGCGGGAATAATGAAGCCTTTTGCAGAAATGATTAAACACGGGAAGATGGCTGAAATGGGATTAAAGTCGGGAAAGATCCGAGACTTCACAGCTCTTGAGGCTGTTGCTGAACAGATCCAAAGCGGAAACTATGGCAGTACTTCCCGGAGACCACATAAGAGAAAAGAGGAGGATGTGTCCCTGGTCTTGGAAGGGCTATCTAGGAAAGCAGTGAGTAGCCTTCCTGTCCGCATGCAAAGGAGTGAGCCCCCGCGTCAGCCAACTTTCAACAATCAAAGGTCTGAGGGGCGGAAGAAATTTGAAAACCCCCGAGAGAGAGAATTCACCCCATTAGGGGATTCATTAGAACAAATCCTAGCTGTGTTGATAAATCAAAAGAAGATTACGGAGCTAGCACCACCATCTGACCCGAAAGGAAAGAGGTACGACCCGAGCAAAAAATGCGCTTATCATCCGGGGTCCCCGGGACATGACACCCAGGATTGCTGGTCACTGAAGCACAAAATACAGAACATGATTGACAGTGGGGAAATCGTGGTAGAACAGCCGAAGCCCCCAAACGTAAAGGCCAACCCTCTTCCCGAGCATAATGGGGGAGGCGTAAACGTAGTTGAAACCAGCGGGGCGGAAGATCCTTTGAAATTGAGGTACGTATGAAAAATCGATGAAGTGATTGCTATGATGAATGCCCAAGAAGGTACGCGAAGTGAGCCACTCAAGCTGCCTGGGGTAGTCCAGGGTACCAAAAGGGAGCCTATCTAGTTGTCGGCTCCAAGACCCCTTGTTATAACAGCCAGGTCACAATTGCTAATTACCAGTCTGAAGGCTGTTCCATGGAATTACGGGGGAAATTCAGAGGGGGAGGCCAGTTGTACGTCAGTTGCCTCTAGGGGAAATCCTTTGTATTTACCAAGGCGAGTCCTTGAGAGCACGAAGAAAGAAAATGGGAAAATATTGGAGGAGAAAGCCTTGGAGTTCTGGGAGAAAATGAATCACAGTGAGGCGAGGGTGGTTAAGGCACTATAGGCGCAACCTCCCTTGACATCAATCTTAGACCCGGTGTTGGCGTCCAATGATCATCATCGTGTATTAAGCAAAGTCCTGGAAGAGGCTCATGTCCTCAAATCAATTAGTACGGAGAGATTCAACCATTTGGTGGGCCATCTGTTAGACAGTAATGTGATCTCGTTCACCGACGACGACATCCCCGAGGAGGGGAGAGGACACCGAAGGCCGTTACACATTGCGGTCATCTCCTCCGGGTATGTGATGAACGGAGTATTAATTGATGGTGGATCAGCTCTGAATATTTGCCCCTATAGTACCCTGGAAAAGATGAGAATCAACCCCAAGTGCCTGCGGGCCAGCCAAGTGATAGTGCGGGCTTTTGACATATCCTGAAAGGACACGATAGGGGAAATAGAGCTACCAATGGAGATCGGGCCCTATACTTTTGACATTTCCTTCTATGTGCTAGATATCACTGCTAGTTACAACATGCTGCTAGGGAGGCCCTGGATTCATATGGCAGGGGCAATCCCCTCCACCCTGCATCAGCAAATAAAATTCGTCGTTGACGGGAACTTGGTAATAATTGCCGCAGAGCCTGAATACCATATTCCCTCTGTGAAAGGCATGCCTTTGATCCATGTAGATGAATCAGTCGAACCAATCAGCTACCAGGCATTCGAAATTAGTACCCCCCAGTACCGACAGTTGGGAGCTCAGACCTTAAAGCCTAAAATGTCTCCAGAGCTCACATTTGTTGCCCGGGAAATGATTGCGATGAACTTCCAGCCAGGGCAAGGACTAGGCAGGAATGGTCAAGGGATCACTGAGCCCATCCAGATACTAGCACAGTCGGGCAAGGCAGGGCTAGGATATTATGGAGGTATAAGGCCGAAGAACTCATACAAGAAGATTCCCACTCGAATAACCGGAGTCCCAATTCCAAGAACCAACACTGAATACTCCCCGAAGACAGTCAAGCCTGCGTCTGAAGCAGAGGATAAGGTGGAGGCTCCCCCAGCCAAAGGATTGGCCCAGCAGGAGGAATTCTTGCAAGAAATCATGGAGCAGTTTGAGATAAAGTGCCATCTCCCGGGGCAGTCAGCGCCCAATGAGAAGGGAAAGGAGAAAATGTCTGAAGGCAAGCAGATCATGCCTTTCATCAATTGGGCTGGGTTAGAAGTTCTCGAGGAAAGTATGAATGAAAACCGGGGCCAAGTCGCCGCAATCATTGAGGAGGTTCCAAATACAGAGACCCCCTCCATCACTAGCTTTAAAACCAAAGTGATCCCTAGGAATTGGACCATGCAACCAGTAGTATCCAAAAAAGGGTAAATGCGAGAATGACAAGGAATCCTGTCCAATGGGGGGATCAGGGGGTTTTTGAGACGGTGTTTTTGTTTTATGTATCTGCACGTCTATTTCGTATTTTGTCATGATTATTGAAAAGAAATTCGTGTACTTAATGTTTATATATATGACAAATATTTTTGTTTTATCTCAGGTGTATCGATTTGAATTATTCTAGCCTTACAAACAATTTTCCAAATTTGAAAGACGATTATGATTTTGATATATAACTGGATTTCGATTTGATGGGAATTGAGTAGGACGAAACAGGTGATGACGACACTCCCGACGAAATCAAAGAGTGGGTCGAGGATAAACCCAAACCCAACCTCGACCAAACCATTACCATCAACATAGGAACCCCTGCAAATCCCAAAGAGCTGAAAATTGGGGCAGACCTGACCCCCAACTAGAAAGCAGAGGTAACTGAGCTTTTGAGTCGATATGAGGATGTGTTTGCTTGGTCACATGAAGACATGGTCGGGTTATCCACGGATATTGTGGTACATCGATTGTCCATCAAGGAGGGTTTCAGGCCAGTTAAGCAGAAGCTGAGAAAATTAAAACCGGAGTGGAGCTTAAAGGTGAAGGAAGAAATAGTCAAGCAATTCAAGCCTGGAATCATCATGGTGTCCACTTACCCAGAATGGCTTTCCAATATAGTCCCAGTGGCGAAGCCCGGAGGAAAGGTGAGAGTCTGCGTTGATTATAGGGATCTGAACAAAGCCAGTCTCAAGGATAATTTCTCAGTGCCGTTCATACACATCTTGGTGGATAATACGACTCAGTATGAAATGTATTCATTTGTCGATTGTTTCGCGGGATATCACCAGATAATGGTGACGGAGGAGGACCGAGAAAAGACTGCTTCCATTACCCCCTAGGGCACATTTTGTTATAGACGATTTGCTTTCGACCTCATAAATGCAGGAGCCACTTATCAGAGGGCAATTATGGTCCTATTCCACGACATGATGCATAAGGAGATAGAGGTTTGCGTGGATGACATTATTGTGAAATCAAGGGTGGAATCTGACTATGTGACTCACCTCAAGAAGCTATTTTATCGGCTCAGGAAGTATAATTTGAAGCTCAATCCAGCAAAGTGTGCCTTCGGAGTTCAGTTGGGCAAGCTCATTGGGTTCTTGGTGAATAATCGGGGCATTGAACTGGATCCGGCTAAGATCAAGGCCATTATGGATATGCCAGCACCTCGTACAGAGAAAGAGATAAGGGAATTCTTGGGGAGGATAAAATTCATCAGTCGGTTCATATCTCATTTGACAACCACATGCGAACTGATCTTTAAACTGTTAAGGAAATATGCCTCCCGAGAGTGGAACAGTCAATGCCAAAAGGCCTTTCAGACTATTAAGAGGCAATTAACAGAGGCGTCAATGCTGGTACCTCTGAAGGACGGGATCCCTCTTTTCATGTATATATCTGTGAACGACATGGCGATGGGTTGTATGCTGGGGCAGAAAAATGAATCAGGCAAGGAGCATACCATTTATTACCTCAGTAAGAGATTCAGCAGCTGTGAGCATAATTACACACCGATCGAAAGAACATGTTGCGCCTTGGCATGGGCTGCTATGAGGTTACAACATTACTTACATGGACACACCACCTATTTGATATCTTGAATTGACCCCCTGAAATACATATTTGAGAGACCAATGTTGAATTGTCGATTGTCGAAGTGGCAGTTAGTCTTACAACAGTTCGACATCCTCTATGTTACCCATAAGGCTCTAAAGGGACAGGGGATTGCAGATCAATTATTAGAGATGCCAACAGGAGGAGTGGAGCCTTTAGAAACTTCTCTACCGGGTGAATATATATTGTGGGTCCAACATGCGAGGTGTGATGACGAAGGGCAGTTTTGGAAAATGTATTTTGACGGTGCCATAAATGCTGAAGGGGCTGGAGCTGGAGCGGTCCGGTTTCCATTACGGGCGAGCAATACCCTGTTATCACAAATTACAGTTTAGTAACTCGAACAATATGACTGAATATGAAGGATGTATATTGGGGCTGATATTCGCCCGCAATATGGGAATGAAAAGATTAGCCGTGTTCGGAGACTCAGAGTTGGTAATCAGACAGGAAATAAGGGTGTATGGCACTAAGGAGCTTCGGTTACTTCCGTGCCACCGGTGTGTGATTCGAGTAATGCAAGAATTTGAAGACATAGCCTTCCGACATATTCCCAGGGGGCAGAATGACTTTACCGATGCATTGGCCACCCTGGCTTCGTTAGTCCACGTACTCAAAAGCAAAGCCACTCCCCCAGATTGAAATAACAGTACGGAATGCTCCCGCTTATGAAGAGCACATCGCAGAGTTATCAGAGGAAGTGGTTCACCCAAATCAGCCCTGGTATCATGACATTCGAAAATACTTAAGGGATAGATCTCTCCCCGACCAGGAAAACCGAACGGAAAGGCAAAGAATTCAGAAGATGGCAATGAAATTCTATTTAAGCGGAGATTCCCTATATAAGATGGATGTTGGCTTGGGATTGTTGCAATTTGTAGATAAGACTCAAGCACAGAAAATCATGGGCGAAGTACATGGTGGGGTATGTGGGCCACATATGAGTGGACCGATGTTAGCCAAGAAGATTTTGAGAACGGGGCACTACTGGCTATCACTTAAGGCCGACTGTGATAATCATGTCAAGCGATGCTACCAATGCCAAGCACACGGTAATGTGATTCATGCACCTCCTAATGAACTGCATTGTATGACTTCCCCTTGGCCTTTCTCCATGTGGGGTATGGATGTAATCGGACCCGTGGAGCCCAAAGCGAGCAATGGCCACCGGTTCATTTTTGTTATGATTGATTATTTCACTAAATGGGTGGAGGCAACTTCTTTCCCCAAGGTAACACAGGAAATCATAGTCAGTTTCATCAGGAACAATGTCATTTGCCGGTACGGACAGCCTGAAATCTTGGTTTCCAACAATGCCAGGAATCTGAACAACGCCCTTATGAAGGAGTTATGCGACCAATTCAAGATCAAACATCTCAATTCTGTCATTTATAGGCCCAAAATGAATGGGGTTGTGGAGGCGGCGAATAAGAATATAAAGAGGATTATGGCAAGAATGTCTGCCAATCATCGGAGATGGCCAGATTTGCTTCCCCTTACACTGTTTGCATATCGTACATCAGTGCGTACATCTACAGGGTCAACTCCTTACGCCTTGGTATATGGGATGGAGGCCGTTTTGCCAATTGAGATGGAGATGGCGTCCCTCCGAATTTTGCTCGATGCTCAGATTGACGAGGAGGATTGGATGCAAAATCGGTACGACCAATTAGCCCTAATAGATGAAAAGAGGGTGGTTGCTATATTACACGGTCAGTTATATCAGCAACGCATCTCTCGATCGTACGACAAAAAGATACGGTCCCGAAAGTTCAAAGAAAATGACTTAGTGCTAAAGAGGGTCATGCCCTGTCAAGACGAAGCAAGAGGGAAGTTCGCGCCAAATTGGGAAGGACCCTTTGTGATCAAGAAAGTCCTATCTGGGGGGGGGGGGGGGGGGGGGGGGCTCATCCTACAAGAAATGGATGGCGAGGTGTTTTCGCAGCCCCTGAATTCTGACTCAGTGAAACGGTTCTATGCTTTAAAAAAAATAAAAATAAAAATCTCTCTCTATCCCCCTTTGTAACTTGAACTACGTAGGACCTGATCTTCTGGGAGTACGTAGGCAGCCATCATGGCGCGGTATGTTCTCTACAAAATACTAAACCTTGTCCCTATACCAAACCCATTTCCAAAAAGCCCAGAAAACCCTACTTTGATAAGTACATTCCAGATCTTACCAAAACCAGCCATATAATCAGCCCCAAAATCCAAGACTCACTCCGATAAAATCAGAGGGTCGCGCGGCAATATATGTGGAATCCCAATCAAGACTTGAGAAAAGAAAGAAGGCAATATATCAAAATCATAATCGGCCGGATAAAATGATGATCCAATGGAGGGCGACGATACATCAAAAGGGAAAATGACTAAACCATAAATATTTCTCTATATATACAAAACATTTTGATTACAAAGTCTATCTTTTAAATAGTAATGATGAAACTGACATAGTCTGTGCAGGAAATAAAATCATCTACAGGTCAGAAACCAGCTGAAGCAGGATAGACAGAATAGTCGATGCATCATAAACCTCAGGCTTGCCTGTAATCTGCTGTCCCATCATGTCAATCCGGGCCAAAAGAGCAGCAGCACTACTAACAGTCGCAGAATGGGCTTCCATGATAACTCTGACCTGCTCAGTGATGTTATTTCTGGCAGAAAGGGCGACATCCCGGGCTAGTACAGCAGCATCCCGCTCAGCGCGGGCGGTATCCCTCTCAGTCTCAGTAGTACTCAAGGCTGACCGGAGCCTGGTACCCTCAATCACTAGTCTCTGGATACGATCCGCCGAATCGGGGTAGGGGACATATACCGAAGCAGGAACATCCTCAACATCAGATCTGGGCGCTAATTCTGAAAACTCTGGGGGAATGACCGCATCTGAACTGATCTCATCTGGGAAAAATCCTCGAGAACCATCCAATACCCCAATCTGGCCAAAATCAGCAATCTCAGAATATCCCCGCAGCCATCGCAGATAATCGAGTGTCTGACCAGGATGACTATCCCCAAACTCGGTCGAGACCTTGTAAGACCAAAGATCATATACTCTCAGCATCTCCCTCTCCGTCTGAATCGATATAAGAAATCGGTAGTCAACTGCACCCGCAAAAAGATGAAAATCCTGCATCTGGTCAAACTACCCCATGACAGCTAAGGGATGATAAATCGTCACCCCCCTTCAACCTAGAAGAGGGAGGAAATCAAAAG
The DNA here is from genome assembly GCA_947179155.2 of Hedera helix. Taxonomy (NCBI): domain Eukaryota; kingdom Viridiplantae; phylum Streptophyta; class Magnoliopsida; order Apiales; family Araliaceae; genus Hedera; species Hedera helix. Next base: position 12,191,101 of record OX359279.1, read on the forward strand.
GGAGCACATGAGTCAAGAAGCTCATGAAGGAGAAATAACCCGAATAGATCAGGAGATGGAAGGGCTCCTCAATGGCCAATAAGAACTCCATCCATGAATCCGCATCAGTGCATCGCTGGGGGCGGAATGAGAACTGCATGGCCAAGCTGTGGCTGAAACAAAACCCATGCCGGCGGAATTGCCCGATGGGTCTAAGGTGGCTCATAAACCATACATATAACAAAGTGGAGCTACCTCTGAATATTCGGCCAGGGAAAGAATGACAATATGAGGCCGACATGTAAGTCTCTGCAAGTATCATGGGAAGGATGGTATGATCCTCCTGAAGGGTCTGAACCGCTACAATAACCCGCATGTCCAAGAGGTCGTCTCTGACAGGCATATATAGAATTGATATGACACAGGCCATCAGGACATCCATTCTCAAGGCGCCCCAGCGCTCCTCAGATACTGAAAAATCACTGGAGAATAAAGAGAAGCTATCCACCGAGCCAAATCTTTCAACCAAGAAGGGTAGGGGAACTAGGTGGCCCGAAGAGATCACAGATAGCAAGGCTGTCCTCCGTAAGCCTGTGAAAGTCAGGAACTGACGACACATATGGCCTAAGGTAACCTGGGCGCAAGGACCATCCACCGACAAACCAGTGAAGCGAGCATACTCCTCAAGGGTGGGGGTCAGATCCAGCCCAAACCTGAAAACATGTCTGTCCAGAATCCAACAAATGAGAATGTCGTCGACAAAACCCGGGGGCACTTGGAATGATAGAAGAGATAAGGAGTGTCCCAGAAGACCCTCTGCGATGATCCGGTCGGAGGGTAACAAACTATCTAGCCACGGACGGAGCCTGCCAATGATCCCTGAGGGGGTGCGAGGGCCCACGCGAATCACATCAACTGACGACATCTGTAAAAGCAGTATCAAAAAGACTGTACAGGGGTCATTTCTTTATCCATGTATATAATAACTCATGCATCATACAGGTTATAATAGAACAAATGAATCATCAGAAGTAAAAGATTATGCATAAAATAAAGATAATTCTGTACATAATACATGAAGTGAGAAAATGATAATAAAACAAGCAGGTTTGAATACAGGGGCCCTAGCCTATCTGAATCTAGTCGGTAAACTCTATGCCATCAATAAAGGCATCATCCTCGAACTGATTCACATGGCCCAAATCCCCGAGAATGGAAGCCTCAGCATCAAAATTCAGGTCTGGGCAGGAATAAGGCGGAACTGGGTCTTCCGATGAGCCGGGACCCGCACCAAAATCGGATCCATGCGGGTCTGCGGCATAAGATTCCTCTGAATCCCGACCCAAGCTCCGAACAAAGGATAACAACTGATCCAGTCGACGAGTCAGGGAAGCAATCTGGTCTGAGTGGGTGGGGGGCCGAACACACTCCATCCAATCTGTCATCATCACTGACCCGTGAACCAGGTCTCCAAGGAAGAAGGTGGCCCGAGTCTGAGGCTCAGTAGTGTGGGGTTTCCACTAGGCGCTGAAGCTCTCGCTCGTATGAAGGCCGTCAAATAGCATGTATCCGTCCTCCCCGACCGTCAAGGCATCTGGAAGATGGGCATTCATGAGCCAAAATCTCTGTGGAGGAGGGGCAAAAGGGACACAGACCTCCTCAGAAACACATATGATGGCACACTCCCCCAAATATAGCTCCCGTCCACCATAGGTCAGAAATGGAATACGACGAGTGGACAAAGCAAACTCCTGATCCGCGGCAAAACCACCAGCGAGGCCAGCCGCCAAATGATCCGCAGTATAGGGAACCCAGGTCACGTCCGCTGACGAGATCAGCTCTAACTGCAGTCGACAGTGAGCAAAGCTATCTGACACTGGGGTCTCCTCAAAAGTACTGTGATGCCACCGACGACCCCTAGGATAAGTCTCTGGACTGAAGGTAGTAACCGGCCGCAAGCAGGGTAGCCTCTCGTAAGCCCAGAACTGATAAACAAAACGGGAGGGGCATAAGTACCAGGAAAAGACAAAGGAATGAAACAAATGAAAGACGGTACAATAAAAAGGACCTACCAACAGAAAGGGGTAAATTCCAAGCCAAGCATCTGTCTGTCCCTCTAAGCGAAGGCGAAGACTGTGGAGGAAGTAGGCAAAGGTGAAGGAACCCTAATCATAATCCCCGATCCGGTCAACATCCCGGGTGGCTCCGACGATACTGAAATGGATGGTCGAGGAGTTGTTCCCCAGAAAACAGCCCCTCATGATGGTCAAAAACAAGCGCTGGAGCAGGAAATCACGGACAGATCGGTCCTCAGGGAATGTCTCAAAAATGACCCCTCCAATAGCATCCACAGCCAAAGCTCTAATCGAATGTTGCGGGCCTTAAAGACCTTATCCTGGGGAGAGTACCCCAACAAGGATCGAACGGCTGCGGGGGTGATATCCGGCTCCAGGGGAACACGGGGTTCGGAGAACTCCACCCCGGTGATATAGCGCCAGTCAAGAGGTGTTAACAGTAGCTCAAAATCCAGAAGATGAAGCGACTGGGTCTGGTAGAACCACTGCTCAGACAATGCCCGCATGTAGCCCCATGGACACCGGCGAGGGGCGATGGTAAAGAAGTGTCTGAAACCCCAAGAGTCTACCATCCCGCAGTAGTCAGGATGCAGCGCGTGGTAGAGGGTATAAATGCTGAACCAGTTACCCCGAGGTTGGGTAAACTCAGGAACCAGTGACAGCCACCAAAAAGTCAGTCATGGTAACCACACGGGTTTGAATGAATTTAAACAACAGATATACCTCGTTAGCCGCAAGGTAGGCTGAGGGATGATTATTGAGATCAGGACCAAGCAGATCTGATATCCTAGCACGGGCCCCTGGTAAGATCTGACGTGTGGGGGGAGGGGCCGCTGTGCCAGAAGGACCAGCCTCTGCCTCAGCTGGGGCATCCTCACCGACATCAGGGTGGACTGGACGAATGACAGACTCCGCCAGTCTACGGGAATGACGGGTCAGGACCGGGGCTAGAGCCGAGGTGACCGCTCTACGTCGGCGGACCCCAGCAACCCGGGGCACTGTAGAACCATTGGTAGCATCAGGATCCATAACTGAAACGGCATCACAAAAAAGAGGTACATCCTTAGCCCGTTATCTTTCAAAAAGCTTATTGCATATTGCTAAATAATAGGGCAGCATAGCATGTTTATCTATAATGATATGAAATTGAAAATGCATGAATGAGTCCCTAAGGGTGCGCTAGATTTCCCAAAATTTCGGCAGAGTTTCGTTTGTAAAATGGGCATCCCATGCACAATTAGGCATGTTTAACCAAATCAGAAAACCAATAAATCCCAAATGCAAATGAAAATGATGCATCGTAAGCATAAAATGACTAAAACAATAAAATTTCCAAAATAATAAAGCATGTCTACAAGACCTGTTATTTATATATGCTGCGATCAACACAAATATCTCATATAGGCATGCATTGCTAAGTTAAAACATTCAAACAAGTAAATGAATAGCCAAACCAAAACGAAAATCAAAGCAAAAGGAGTTAAAGTGTTACCCAAAGTGCGTAGACTGATTTAACTGGAGCAAATTTAGCAAAAAGAGTCCAAAAAGACGCAAAAGTCGGTTTGGGACGAGGAAAACCGAAAACGTGGGAGAGAAAAAGTTGAAAAATGACAGATCGCAGGGGGTCGCGATCTGAAATAGTAACCAATCCTAGTCTCGGTGCCCCCTAGATTCCCTTTTTTTACCCTGAGCCAACATGTAACTTGTTACAATCTAAGTACAAGATTATAAAACCATGACCAACTCAAAAAATGACCTGTCAGAGACGATACCTGACCAACTCAAAAACAACCCATCAGAGACGATACCTGACCAACCCAAAAATGACCCGTTAGAGATGATACCTAACCAACTCAAAAAATGATCCATTAGAGACGATACCTGATCAACTCAAAAACGACCCGTTAGAGACGATACCTGACCAACTCAAAAAACGACCCGTCAGAGACGATACCTGACCAACTCAAAAACGACCCGTCAGAGACGATACCTGACCGTCACAAGAAATGAGCCGTTGGAGACGAGACCCGAACGATATCCATTCATAACTTTGAACCGACCTCTACACGAATGGGTTGAATGTGACATTGCATCATCTTAATATGTGTGTCACATCGTTAAATGTGTACTGGCATTTACATGCGTTGGGTGCCTATTTTTTTATCTTGTTCATTTCATATTTCATTCCATAAAGATGATAAAGAGAGGCAGCTGTAGACACCCAAATTTTGCACTTGTGTACTAACCCTGACATGAGGGCAAAATTGTCATTAGACCTGACATACGAAAAGGAAGGTGGACCCTAACACGAAGCCACCACGACGACTTGCGGTCAAAGCTGCCAAACGAATAACGAGCATCGGGTCAGTTGAGGCAGGACATGTAGCCGATCTAGACGAAGCCTGATCTGGTCGCCAAAGACGACGAATGACCACTACGTTTACGGCAGTCAAGGAGTCTCGCTCCAGGGAAGCCAGGCACAAAGAGCAATTTATACATCAGGTAACAGCCTTCCAAAATAATACAGCAAAATTTGACGATTTAAGACTGCGTGACACGAAAATCTAAAAAAGTAAATTGGGCAGCCGCAGGTGCACCTGCGGCCACCGACAAGCGGGACACTTACGCGGCTCGAGGAGACAACCCGGCAGCCGAGAATTCGGCGCTGGCGGCCACAGCAGGCAGCCGCAGATGCACCTGCGGCTACCTTCAGTCACCTATAGAACGCCATTTTTGATCTGCAGAAGGGAGGAAGCAAGTTTTTTTCTTAACAATTAGAGAGAGAAAGTCGCGAGAAGAGAGAGAAAGTCGCGAGAAGTGAGAGATTGCTTGTTGTTGCTTCAATAATTAAGTGTTCTTGTGTTTTCGCTCGAGTAAGGAAATATAAAGCGTTTGTTGGCGTATTGCAAGGTGAAAATGGTGTTTTTTTCTTTAAGTTTTAGCTTATGTTATCGTCATAATCTTTGGTTGTTGAGTTGTTTTGAATATAATATTGTGGTATATTATTGAGGATCCGTGGATTAGGGATTATTAGTGAGGGTTCCGTCGGAACGTAATTTCCTCCTAATGTCCCGAGGACATCCGTACAGTGATATGTAGTGCATTGTGTTAATAGATATTTCGTAGTATTGGGCTTGTGATTTTGATTCGTGTAGTATAGTAACGAGTCTAGTATTGTTAAGCTCGCTTTGGTATGGTCATGTAATGATTTGGGTGATTATGAGCCTAGGAATGAGATTCTTGTGATCAAACTCCGAAGATGGACAAATTTTGGTGTATGTAATCATTGCAATGGTCCATTTTGTACATATGTAAATATTGGGCCTTAATAAAATCGACCTTTCAAACCCCGTCGACATTCAAGCCGACCATTTTTCAAAAATCACATCTTAATCCAAAAGGCTAAAATTGGAAAGGGATTTATTACAAAACGAAACGACTTTTCCCGGCATCGACAATATTAATTTCCTTAATTAATATCATCTATAGTATAATTAACCCTACCTGTCGATTTATTTTAGGGTATCGGGTCAATTATTAACTAGTATGGTTAATTATTTTAACCTCACTCCTTAATATATTCATTTAACTTAATATCAAACATCTTCAATACGGACAACCCGACTCATCGGATAAAATTTAACATATTTGGTTGTCCGAAAATTTTTATTGAACCATTTTCTAAATTGTAACCTTATTAGATTAATATTTAAGCATTTCAATATTAATCCTCAATATTTAATATTTTTACAAAAATATTAAATTTAATACCCTAACATCATTTTTATATGTTTAGTATTTTTTCTATAATTTTCTATAATTTTAAAACAATTTTTAAACATTTATTTCAATTAAAAACAACTTCTAGGGGCATTTTGGTAATTTCTGCAGCCTTAGGGACACATTTGGTATTTCCCAGAAAGGCAGGGGCTAAAACCGTAATTTCAGCGCGTCTAGGACACGCCGGGTATTACCTGAAAAGGTCAGGGGCACGTCCGTAATTTTTCTACTTGCCTTCGACCGCGCATGGCGTGCGGCCCCTCACTGCCGACGCCAAACGACGTTGTTTCCCTCGCCAGTTTCTGGGCTCCGCGCATGGCGCGGCTCCCCCTTCCACGCCGCAAAAACGGCGTCGTTTTTGGCCCCGCCTCAGAAAATTTGGCCGCGCGCAATGCGCGACGACCCTTTTTTTTTTTCTCCTTCTCCTTCTCCTTCTTTCTGCAGCAACCTTCATTACCATTAAAACCAAATTTTTCCCCAACTTTCCATAATATAATAATTCTAAACATCATATAATACACATATAAACATCCAAAAATTATCTAAAATAATTATTCTAATTATTTATAATTTTTCCACAAAATTAATTTATCACTCATAATACAAAATAAACCAAATAATTAAATTATTATACCTTCCAAAGCTTGATTTCTTTCCTTGAAGGCACCAAAAATTTCTTATTCCCTCTCTTGGTAGCCATGGTAGTTTGGGTGGCAAGGTGGTGGTAGCTCTCGGTGGAGAAAAAAGTAAGAGGAAATATGTTTTTGTTTGTGTTTTGTTTGCTTGTTTTCTTTTCTTTCTTTTATTTCTTTTCTCCCCTTTTTATAAAGCTTACATGCAAACTTGGTTTTAATTACCACTAACACGTCACCGACTCTTGCCTTCTCGAAAATTCCAAAAAAATCAAGCATACAATTTAATTTAATACATTACGTAATTATTATGTGTAATAAATATTTTATATAATATATATAAAATATTTATTTTAATTCACCAAAAATCATAACATGATTTATAAATAATATTTATATTTTTTTCGGGTCCATTACTTAACAAATTTTGTACACGTATAATGACATGCATGTAATTATATGAGGTAATTTATATCTCCAAAAATCATAAAATAATACATATAACATATAAAAATTATTTTTCGTAATTTTTCACTGCGTTACTTGGACAACATGTTACACTAACATGGTCACGTTTTTGAAATATTATTCTTCATAAAAGTCATAAAAATTACATTATACATAACCATAATTTTTAATAACTTAAAACATTCATTTTTCTCATTTATTTTCATTTCTTTACAATTTTCACTAACTTTCCTTATATAAATTATATACTTTATTATTATATAATTTATATAATTACCTTATTTTCCTTTTACACAAAGTACAATTTATAACATTTTTCTTCCATCCTTATTTAATTTAATCCTCTTATATAAATTATATAATTATTCTTTCGTTAATATTTTACTTTACTTTCCTTATATAAATTATGTACTTTATTGGTATATAATTTATAAAATTCATTCCTCCTCTTAAATAGTTTCTAAACCTTCACCATAATTATTAATTAAATCTAAAATCAATATTTCAAATTTTGCCAACTTCCTCATTCACTTTTATTTAACTTCCGGATTAATTCAATTATTAATCCCTTAATTTTCATAATTAATGGAATTTATAATTATCAATTAAGCATGCACATTTATATATATACAAATGTATATATATACACATCTAATTCATATTTCTCACATTTCCACATAACATCATTTAAATAATAATCTCTGTACTTTCACAATAATTTTATTGTATAATTTATTGTATTTTTTCATAAAATTTTCTCTTATTTTTAATAAATTATTTTTTAAATAATTTATTTATTTTTCAATTATTTTAATTCCACACTATTCGTCATGATCTCTATACAGATTTAATTTACTAATTAAATCTCATCACATACTTTAATTCACATAAAATATCACCAATAATTTAAACAACCTTGATAATTTTTATCGATTAAATCCTTATTTAATTTTATTAAATAATCCCGAAAATTCGGGTCCTCACATTAACTTGCTATTAAAGATTATACAAGGGATTTTATGGAATTTTTTTAATTTTTTGTAATATTTATTTTATTGCTATTTATGCTCAAATTTGTTAAAATCCTTAAAAATTGAGATTAACTCCAACAATTCAGAAATTTATACAATGACTCAATATTATTACAAAAAGTCTACCATATTTATTTTTAGATTTTTTTATAAATGATTTTTTTAGAATTTTCCCATGTACAGAAACCAAGTTATTCCAGTTTTAGGGTTTCAAAGCCCAAAATTGTTTTATTTTTAATTAATTCTCTGCAACTCTTTTTTTTGTTCATTTCTGGATGGGAGTTATAGTGTATCATGCCTGTCCTGTAAATTTTTTAGATTTTTTTGAACTATCTAACATACCAAAACATGCTTGTTTGCCTAATTTTAAATAGGAATTTATACGCAAATATACGCAGCCCATAAGTAATATAATGATAAAGTCAAGTGTCGAATCCATGGAAAATTAAAAATAATTATTACCAAACGCTAATTTAATATCAAATTAATTCTATTTAAACAATTATAATTTAATTATAAAATAAACTAATTAAAATTACTAACTAAATTAAACTAATGAAAATGATTAAATCAAATTAAAAATAATTAAGATTATAATTTCTCCCAATACTTCATTTAAATCTCTTCACTTTCTTTTTAATTAATTAATTATATTGAATTGTTAACTGAGAATGCCTAACTATTTATTAACCTTTATAAAAAAAATAATAAAAAGACCTATTTCAGTTAGTTCTTTTATGTTCATGCAAACCAATTAAAATAGACTCATTAAGAACAAACTCTCAATATATTATATGCGGGATATAGATACATTCATCATATACACTATCATGTTACTCTTCCTAAAAAGAATAAACAATTTCACATGTTATCATATCTGAATCTAAACATATACTCCATTTTTGATTTTATATAGATTATCTCATTAATTATTGTGCTAATAATTATACATGAACGCACAAAATATAATAAACAACTCATATATAATTATCAACAATTAAAAAAAAAAAAATTAAACTACACATTGGGTTCAATTGCAATCTCAATAATAAATTAGTCCATAACTAAACAATTAATTAACCACAAATAATTCAATATCTCAAAATTACAAAAATAAAAGAGAAAGAAAATAATCAAATATGTGTTTTGATATCCGCCTGTCACCCGGATCACAGTCTTCAACTCCCATGCTCTGCCGTCAATTCTCGAATCCTTCGTGTTGAATATTTGCTTCTAAACTAATAACATAAATTTACTATTCTCTAATCTATATTAATGTAATACTAATATATGTTAATTGTGCTAAGAACAAATTTCTAATAGTGTATTTATAGGAGTACAATAATAATCTTAGGCTAATATGGAAATAAAATCCAATTTAGAATCAAATAATAGCTTTAATCCCGAAATCTAGCAATTAGTGCGCCAACCAAAGACGAGGTTGACTTAGTCATCGTGCTTTTGATTCGCCTCAGCCCGGACTGCGCATTGCGAGGAATTGCCTAACCGGCTCCCTAAGCTAAACGACGTTGTGCTGCCTAACTGATTGACTCTACCACGCTCAAGGTGCGCATTCCATTTACTGCCCATCCCTTACCGGAAACGGTGTTGTCACTGCTGATGGGGCCATAACGCACGCATGGCGCGCCCAATCTAGTTTTCAAATATTTACAATAATGCCACCGCAGTCCTTTAATTACCATTATGTCATCAGATTTTAATTAATTCTTTTTTCCTACAAAATTAAATATAAATTAATTAAAAATAAATAAAAATACTAAAAATAATAATAATGCATAAAATTAAATAATTTACCTAAAATATTAAAAATACTTAAAAACTCACAAATAATTAAGCCTAAAAATATTCAACAAATATATATAAAATCCAATTATCAAGGCTTCGAAAATTACTGCGCAGAAGGCTTTCTAGAGTGATCAGTTTACTTAGAAAAATCACCATAAATAGTTTCAAGAAACTTTGACTTAACTCTTTTTCCTATGTTTATAGGACTTCCAGAGCTATTTCTAGCCCTAAGATTCAAGTCTTAACTTTTAATATGCTAAGAGTTATGGTTTTTACAAAAAAAAAAAAAAAAAAAACAATGCAGTTTAGGGTTTCTTAAATGCTTGTTATCAAGTTTTTCTCTTTCACTTTACTTCATTTCTTGAATTCTCTTGCATGATTTTTGTTATCACAAAGTTAAAACATGCAGCTTAAGCTAAAGTATAGGCTAGCTACATATTCACCATGAAAACTTACATATAAACTAAACATGTATAAAATAAATTAGAGGTTAGAGGTTATACCTCCCTAGCTTCGCTTTCCTTTTCTTTCCTTCCTTGCTTGCTAATTTTTTTCTACACTTTCTCTCACTCTCTTAAACCTGTCGAGCTCTCCCTTTCTTTGCTTTCCAATTATTTTCCTAGGTTCTCTCTTTTTGGCTAAGTATGAACAAGTTACCTATTTATAAGCAATTTGGTCACATGGTCAATTATTTAGATAACTCTTCCCGCTTTAAAATATCTTGGGAGGCTTCTTGGAGAAGCGTCATTTCCCTTCCTCTTTTGCTTGGCCAAGCACCCTCTAGCTCCTTTTATATATATTTTTTTCTTTTTTCTTTTCTTCCTTGCTTATTTGGAATTTTCTAGAATTTTGGCTTTTTGTTTGACTTTGAAATTTTGACTTACTTTGAATTTTTTTCGAATTTCCTTTGAAATTTTGACCATACTTCCATACATATATTCATACATTGTTCTAAATATTGCAACCATATATAACTTTCTTATATACATTTACGTTCTCATGCGTTACATACATGAAAGGAAAATGATGATGAGGTACACATCATAAAATATGTCCAAGTAGAAAAGCCTAATGTACCACAACCGATTCATAAATATGGAAGAGTGCCTAAGATACCTAAAAATGAATTATGGATTCATCATTGATAATGATGACGGGATATATATCATAGATGATGATGATGATCCAGTAACATACGAGAAACTTATGTGTAGTAAAGACTTATAGAAATGGAAAATGGCCATGAAATCCGAAATGGACTCCATATATGAGAACCAAGTATGGATTTTGGTTAATTTACCAGAAGGCATTAAGCCTATAGGGTGTAAATGGGTCTTTAAGAGAAAGCCTATAGTAGATGGCAACGTGGAGACATATAAGGTCAGACTAGTTGCAAAAGGTTTCAAACAAAGGCAATAAATTGACTATAATGAAACTTTCTCACCAGTAGCAATGCTTAAGTCCATTCGTATTTTGTTTGCAATAGCAGCTTACTACAATTATGAGATCTGGCAAATGGACGTGAAGATGACATTCCTTAATAGAAAACTAGAATAGGATGTATACATAATACAACCAGAGGGATTTTTATCTAAAGATGGAGTAAATCAGGTTTGTAAGCTATAACGATCCATTTATGGATTAAAGCAAGCTTCTCGAAGATGGAACATTCATTTTGATGAGGCCGTCAAAGAGTTTGACTTTATCAAAAACGAGAATGAACCATGTATGTACAAGAAGGTTAGTGGGCGCACTGTGACATTCCTAGTATTATATTTTGATGATATACTACTTATTGGGAATGATATATTAATGCTACAATGAGTAAAGATTTGGTTGTCTAAACACTTCTCCATAAAATATTTGGGTGAAGCATCCTATATTTTGGGGGTAAAAATCTATAGAGATAGATCAAAAAGGATGCTTGACTTAACCCAATGAGCGTACATTGATTTGATACTAAAGAGGTTTATAATGGTAAACTCCAAGATGGGTCTCATACCGATGAGTCGTGGAGTGCATCTTAATAAGAAATTGTCACCAAAGACACCTGAAGAGAGAGATCGCATAAGTATGATCCATTATGCTTCGGTGATAGGATCTATCATGTATGGGATGATATGTATTAGACCTGATGTTGTTTATACACTAAGTGTGACAAGCAAATATTTGTCCAATCCTAGAGAAGAACACTAGAAGGCAGTGAAAAAATCCTATAGTACTTAAGAAAAACTATGGGATGTGTTTCTAGTTTATGGTGGGATTGATTAGAAACTAGAAGGCTATACAAACTCAAGTTTTTAAACTGACCAAGACGACAGCAAATCCGTTTCAGGTTATTTGTTTACCTTGAATGGTGGTACAGTGAGTTTGTAGAGTTCCAAGCAGCAAACAATTGTTCATTCAATGACATAGGCATATTATATAGTTGCAAGTGAAGCTGTAAAGGAAACTATTTAGATGAAAAAGTTCATCACATAACTTGAAGTGACTCCTAGCATTCAAGAATCAGTGCCTTTATATTGTGACAACACTAGGGCTATTGCACAAGCTAAGGAACCCAAGTTTCATCAGAAATCCAAACATATGTTGCAGCGCTTTCATTTAATTAGAGAAATCATTGAAAGAGGAGATACCAATATAGAGCAAGTTGACTCTCGGAACAACATTACAGATCCATTTACTAAATGATTATTTCAGTAGTAATTTGAACGCCACTTAGAGAATATGGGTATTAGATATCAGGGCGATTAAAACTTTAGTGCAAGTAGGAGATTGAAAGTAGTGTGTCCTTAAGCCAATCATATTTGATTTGATAGAGCATTTACTTTATAATCTTATTCATTTATTAATAAAAGAATTTTTATTTATTCAAAGACATTTATTTATCAATGTTTATTTGTTATAATTAATTATTGTGATAAACTCATAGTTCTGAGCAATGTTTTTAGAATCATAATGAGATCGTGTTAATGAGATCTAAAATCTAGATAGCTCAAAACTATAACATTCCTAATCATAGGATCATTAATATGGGGTTAGTGATTCTGGACAGTAATAATACATATTTTGTTTACTCTTTTGAAGAGGATGATTGATTTCATAATCATTTGTGTGGAGACACTAAAGCAAGTATGCAAATTATTATTAGAGAATAAGTTTACTGAACATGACTCACTTAAAAGAACACCTAATAGAGTTTTACATACCTATCAATAGGAGTTCATATAATGATAGTAGTACAAGTGACCATTGAACTTGAGATCATCATAATACCTAGTGTATTCTGAATTATACTTTGTTATATTCCTTAAGACTCTTTGGGTATATAAAAGGTTATGTTCGGGTATAACAAAGCATACATGAGGTAGGTGAATGATCAACAAATGATCTTCCACTTCTAGTAAATGTGGAGAATGTCTTATGCGATTCGATAAGTGACAACTCAGAAATCCTTGGCCAGGGTTTGGAAATTGGAAAAGAGATTCTAATTTACGTTAACTAAAGTTGTGTATTTGAGAATTGAAATGCATATGATCAAATAAATAAGACTCGACTGATAATTCTATCTTTTATATTTGATTGGGACATTATGTGGTAGAATGATTTAATTGTACAGTAATTATTTATTGAATATGTTATTTGTGATTAAACATTTTTTTCATATTATCCAGATAGTCATGATATGTTTAAAGGTGTCACTCATTGTAATACCCGATCCTTTTTGGAGTCTTATATCGCCTAGCATTTACAAGTCCCTCCCTTCCCTTATTATATATATAACCTTACCCCATTCCCATTTTAATACCCAAACATTAAGTATCTCCCATTTGTGTGAGAAACTTTTTGTAAGGACCTCCTTAATTAAAAAAAAAAAATCAGTGTCGAGGATGTATGAGGATTGCAAACCTCATAATTTTGGGTATGTCTCTTTTTTTTTCTTTGTATAATTATTTAATTTTTTGTATTAGTTTTAATTTTGTAGCTTTAATTTTTGTATGCTATTTAGTTTGTGTGTGTGTGTGTCTATGTGTGTGTGTGTGTTGTATATCTTTGTTAGTAATTAGTATTTTAGGACATTAAATTATTATTTTTGTAGATTTAGAGCAATAATAATAACAACAGCAACAACAACAACAACAACAACAACAATAATAATAATACGTAATTATGAATATTAAACTATTTAGCTTATTCTACCACCATAGCATAAATTAAATACACTTAATTTATTATTATTATCAAGCCAACTATTTCTAAAATAAATATTTCTCTTTTATGGTGTGAGATTTTAGATTCAATGTATACTTATATTTATTTTGGAACAAGAAGGATGTTAATTATTAATATATTATATACTATATATATAGCTCTGTGTGTGTGTGTGTGTAATTTTAGGTATGATTTTGTTTAGAATAGAAGAATTTCAAATTCACCTAAGAGAAAGAAAATGTGTAAAACTTAATCAATTGATTAACAATTTATTTATTTTGTTTAATTAGTTCTGACGAAGGGAATTTAATGAGTCAGTTTTGCAATATAATTTTGGATATTACATTGCTTATTTCAAGTACAGATTTTGTACTCTTTCAGCGATATTCCTTTGATTTTAATTTGTTCGTTTTGTTCCTCATTTAGAATTCAGATATTGTTTCGATATTTTGTTCGTAATTAAGTTCATATGATAGATTTGTTTGATTATAGAGATTCAAAAATTCATAAATTGTACTCTTCGGACTTAGTGAACATATGTAGTATTTATTCTAATTATGTAGAAATGTGCATGCTAATATATTTGGGAGACTTTGTGTTGATTCGTTTTGGTTTAGCATGTGCGTATTAGAACCCCTTTGTTAGTATGTATTGTGACATGATATTTTTAATAGAATGTACCATATGGTATACCTAAGCTATAACCACCTATGGAGGTACCACAGACATATCCTCTTAGCACCGAGGCATGATACTTCCGTGGCGATGTGATTAGCCCACGCTATCTCAATTTTTTGTGCTCCAATAGGAGTTGGTCATTTGGTATTTTATTGTGGGAAGCGTATGAGTCAACCCTAGTTTTCTGTTTTGTTCTATTCTGTGGATAGGTGATGTTTGTGCCGAACACACCTTTCGATTTTCCATGCATCTGGATTGCGCAATTCGATGTATATTTACGTTCTGTTTTGTTCTAAGTTCGATATGAAATAACCCCAGCCATTTAATTCATCCTATTAAGTTATTATGATACATTTTAATTTAGTTCAGTAAGATTATGTTATTCAGATTAGTTCAGTTCAGTTAGTTTTGTTATTCATTTTAGTTCTAGTTTTTGCACTATATATCTGTACTGAACATTTGGCTCATGCTGTGTTTTTCTTTTAACAGGCATTCAGGGGGAGCAAGGACAAATGTGAAGAAAGGTTCTTTTATGTAAGCAGTTTAGATATTCTGTTTAGAATTTGATATTTTGGTTTCGAAGTAATGTTGTAATACACAGGCCATATTTGAGCAGTTAACAATTATCTATATAGATTATTTGGTTGCATATTAAGTTTTGGATATCAATTTTGTTAGTTCTGTTATGTTCTGTGCGTAAACCCATCCCCCCCCCCCCCTCTTTCTACTTTAAGAAGGGGGTGTTACACTCATGATGTAGAATAAATTTTATTTATACATGAATTAAAAGAGTTTAATTCATTTTAAATAATATTAGAATGGTTCTAATTTATTTATTCTATTACCAGCATAATATTGAACCTAAAGAGTCACACCATAAAAGAGATATTAATTTAGAAGTGATTAACTTACTAATAATAAATTAAGTGTATTTAATTTGTGTCATGGTGGAACAAATTAAATAGCTTAATAGTTATAATTAAGTATTTAAGAAATAGTAATTATAAATGAATAAGTATTATTATTATTATTATTATTATTATTATTATTATTATTATTATTATTATTATTATTATTATTATTATTATTATTATTATTATTATTATTATTATTATTATTATTATTATTGTTGTTGTTATTGTTGTTTAGTTCCTAAATAATTTAGGAATTAAATTAAATTAAAAACCCAAAGGTCTTACAGTGTTTAGGAAGGGGAGAGATAGAGGGTTTGTCTATATAAGGAGAGACGTTATTATAGATTTGGGTACGCGTTAACATTATGCTAATTTTCTCTAAAACCTAAATAGCTTTAGGAGAGGGAGAAATAGGGCTAGCCACCCTAGGTTTTTGGAAAACCTAAATTACTTCTTCAGTCAATGTTCTCTTGGAATATCACATTTAGAGTGCTACACACATTGATGAAAGTAGTATACCCTCAAGCTAATCACATGTTGATATGATAAGTATATACTTTATAATCTTATTTATTTAATTAATAAAAGTTTAACTTATTTAAAGGCATTTATTTTTCCATGTTTAATTAGTTGAATTAATTAATGTGATAAACCCATAGTTTTTTATCAATACTTTTAGAATCTTGATGTTAATTGTGACGACCCTAAATCCGGGTTCTTTAACCTCGGGTTTGGTTCTCACTGTACAATACTTAACAACAATGAAATACATAAATTGTATTCAAACTTCGCGGAATAATACAAAAGGTTCCTTATCAAAAGGCTACACTTCCCAATGTCTATTAACCTTAATCTTAATCATTACATATCTTAAGGGAAATACAAAAGATTTACAAAATAATTACATAACAGTAATTTAAACTAGCATGCATTTACTAAACTACGCATTCGTTTTCCCCTTGCCTTTGTCTGACTTAGAGCAGTCGGGCTTAGCTGAAATATAGTCATGATATAGCAAGAATGAGCAACTAAATGGCTCAGCAAGTTTATTAACAACAACATAAGATATATCATAATGAAGGGAAATAACTTCAAGGTTTTCACTAACAATTATGAAAGATATCAAGAATCAATGTTCAATAAGAGAATGGATTGACTCTTTACTGCTGAGTGGTCTTTAATGACCGTGAACTGCTACTAAGGTAGAACAGACATACAATGACTGACACCTTGTTAAAAATAACAAGACACTTGAGGGGATCAGTCATCTCATGTCCTATGTATATGCATAACATTTAGATTTCTTGCGCAAATTCGGTTACCCGACAATATAAAAGTCCCCTTTAACTAGGGTTGTTCTTTCCCAGTCTTACTATAAGAATCCGCACCAGCCAATGGTTTGGATAAACTTTTATAATATTCAATTAGATGAATTTAAACATGCATTTTGTCTAGCTGAAACAATTAGCTTAGACGTTCTTAAATAGTTCGTGAATTACTGAACTATACAGTTGCAAAAGCACTATGTGCGAATACAATAACAAATAATGAGGTAAAATAATTTTAGATAATTAATCCACTTTAAGTTCTGTCAAATAACTATGAGTGTAGAATTTGCTCAACAATGATTTGAATAGCTCAATTTAATAAGGTTGAAGAATAATTGCAACAATAAATACAAGTTAAGGTGTAGAAAACTTGCCTCGTGCGTCGTCTACGGCTAACCAATTTAATTTAATAATCCTTGAACGGACCTAACAACTAAACCAGTTTGATCTTAAATTAGTATCATATACACATTAGTATACTTTATAACTCTTACGAACCGCATAATTATATAATTACGGGTATACAATCACTTAGAAAATATTATCACTACTTGATAATATTTCGAACACAAAGAACCTATATTAATTATTTAATATAGTCCAGACACTTATGTGATACCCCAGGAATTTTAAAATAATTCTAAATAAGGATTATGATAAATCAAGTAAATGTTAGTATTTAAAACATAATGTTGAACAATGGAAGTATTAAAGAATGAATTATGAAATATGAAGAAGAAATTCTGGGCTGCCGCGCATGGCGCGGCAGCCAATTTTTTTTTTCAGCCGCAGGGTATAAAACAGCGCCGTTTTGGGCGCTGAGGGAAGGCAGGCCGCGCAATGCGCGGAGGTGAATTTTGCCACGCCAAACGACGTCGTTTGGCGTAGGCGGAGCCGGGAAGGATGACGCGCCATGCGCGGCCGAGTTTTAGGCGGTGAAATTACGATTTTGCCCCTGACCTTTTCAATTAATACCGACCGTGTCCTAGCCCTGTAAAATGACGCGAGTACCCCTGAACTTTTAAGAAAATGACCAGCGTGTCCCAAAGCCGCGAAAATTACGGAAATACCCCTGCATTTTCCGAAAAATTCCGGTTATGTCCCTAAGGGCGCAGAAATTACCAAAATGCCCCCAGAAATGATTTTTAATTGAAATAAATGTTTAAAAATTGTTTAAAAATTTCAGAAAATTATAGAAAAATACTAAAAATATAGAAATGATATTTGGGCATTAAAATTTAATATTTTTGCATAAATATTAAATATTGAGGATTAATATTTAAATACTTTAAATATTAATCTAGTATGGTTACAATTTAGAAAAATGGTTAAATAAAATTTTCGGACAACCGAAAATGCTAAATTTTATCCGGTGAGCCAGGTTGTCCGTAGAGAATGTATTTAATATCAATTTAAATTAATTTATTAAGGGATGAGTTTAATATAATTAACCATATAAATTAATAATTGGCCCAGAGATGATATTAATTAAGTAAATTAATATCATAAGGAGATAAATAATTATTATTTGATTATTTTATGATCATAGGTTGATCGAGTTAAGGATTTGAGCTAACAATTTAAATACCTGGACACCAGGTAAATAAATGAGTTTCAGAAATATCAGATTGTGCTAAAGATGAATTATCTAGAAGGTTGGATACGTAACTGTTATAATTTCGATGTCATGATTCAATGTGAGTGAATTGTATTCAATGTGAGTGAGTGGGCAAAATTTATGTGAATGTGTTGTATCTATTTATAAATTGGTCTGGATAGGACGAATAGAGTTACATGGCGAACTAGGGTTGTTTAAGATGATTGTTACGATAAAGATTTGTTAAATGGTCTAATTGTGAATTACGATTGAAAAGAACAAATGTGAAGATATAATTATTATTAAATAATAAATGTTGAACGTTATGATATTTGTAAAGAAGGAAAAAGTTAAGGTTGCGATCCAGGGACTAGGATCCAGAATGTAAGGATTTTAAATATCCAAATATTTTAATACAACGATTGAATCGAGAAAAAGAAAAATTTATATGAGAATTTTGGTGATTGATAATTTTAAAATCAATTAATGGATCAATTAAAGTGATTAAAGATTTATTAACGAACCGAAATTTGGACATAAGGAATATAACGAATAATAAATATGGAATTTAAGGTAATAAAGTGGGCCGAATTTCGGGGTCGTTACAACTTATCTAATATTATTAATAATTTTATAATACTTTATTAGTCTTATAGTATTATCAATCATCTAATAATACATTATTAATCTTCTTATATTATTAATCATTTAATAATATATTAACAACCTTATAATAATATTAGTCATTTAATAATATTTTATTAATTATCTAATATTATTAATCTTTTAATAATATTTTATTCATTATCTAATATTATTAATCATTTAATAATATTTTATTACCTTATTAATATTATTAATCATTTAATAATATTTTATTCATTATCTAATATTATTAATTATTTAATAATATTTTATTACATTATTAATATTATCAATCATTTAATAATATTTTATTCATTATATAATATTATTACTTAGTAATAATATTTTATTGCTTTTCTAATATTATTATGCATTTAATAATATTTTAACTAATTATTAATATTATTAATTATTTAATAATATTTTATTGACTTATTAATATTATTACCCATTTAATAATATTTTAATCTCTTACTAATAATATTAATCATTTAATAATATTTTAACCAATTGTTAATCTTATTCATCATTTAATAACTTTTTAATCATATACTAATATTATTAATTGTTTAATAATATTTTAATAAAAATCTTTAAACAACACCAATAGTTAACTTTTTAATGGTGTTAACATTAATCTTTATTTTAAACATTTTTCTACCCATTAATTATAAATAAATTTCATATATTGGTTCAATACACAAATACCTTCATTTTACACTTAGTTATACTTAAATTTTTCAATAAAACCCGACCCGGACCGACCCAGAAAATTTTCACCTACTGTTTTGAATACCCGGGTGCTCAACATAGGCTATTTTGGGCGCCGGGGCTTTCAAAGCAGAAATCAAAAATCCTAAAATGGGTTGTCCGACCTCCAGCCACTCCGACAGCCATAACTTCTTCATTGTAAAATATTTTGGGGTGATTCTTGAGTCCATTCTCATCAGAATTTCTCCCTCTACAATTTCTCTTTATATCACAAATCCAAATTCCAAACCAAAACAGCCGTAAAGTTGCTTACAATGAAAGATTGAAAAATTATAAGGTTTCAAAACGACATGTTTTGTGGTAAAAGCTATAACTTATTTGTTATTCAATATTTTTGAAAGGTTCAAAAAGGGTTTTTCTTTAAAACTCATAGATCTAACTTTCTAGCCATAAAAATCAAATTTCTGATTTGTACATTTCAAAATATAACATTAAACATAACATGTATCGTTAGGGTTTTACCGGTAAAACGTGTTATGAATATTTCTACAACTTTTATGCATTTCTCACATACCAAATCATGTTATAAACACATAAAGCTATGAATATACATATATTACATAGTTAAATACATCTAGACCATCGAAACGAGTTTTGATCGGTTAAAAATAGATTTTAACTGTTCAAAATCGTTCTAGGCCCTAAAAATGAAATAAGAAGGAGTTTAGAGCACTTTTAAACCTTTGTGATTTGTTTTCTCTTCTTCTCCTCCCACCAAAGTATATAGTGAAGGTTTGTGTCATCCACCAAGCTCCAACTCAAGTTTTTTCACTCAACACTTAAGTGTTTCTTCTATTTTTCTCTCAAATGCTATTTATTTTTCTCTCTAGAATTGTTGCATGTGAATTATCCAACATCACCAAGGTTGTGGGATGTCTTATTTATAGCCAACAACTAACACATCATTATCTTGCTAATTCACCAATGTTGGTGAAATTAAAGCCTAATCAAGCTTACTATTCCATTGATTGACTAGGTGATGGACATGGTGAATGACTAGGGTTGTTCACCTACTATGACATTGTGTAAATTAGAAGCAACTAGGAAATCAAGCAATCCAAGTGGGACCCTCAAAAATTCAGCAAAAATGGGATTTTCCAAGCCATTTTTCCTTTAATTTTTCTACTTTAATTACACACACACACACACACACACACACACACACACACATACATACATATATATATATTCATATATGTAATAATTTTGACCAATTTTGACTTCCTATTGGGATCCACTTTGGACTCTATGATTAAATATACTGGGCTCATCCATTTAATTGGTTTGGGCTCAATTTAATTAGCACATTGGGCTAGCATTTAAATAACTATGCTACATTTAATTAAAATAAGCATTGGACTTGTTTAATTAATTACATGGACTAAGGTTTAATTTAATTACTTGGGCTACTAGGTAAATTTAATTGACCTAGTTTAATAACTCATTTGGATTTAAAATATAATCCAATTAGATTTGCTTTAATTAATTATACTCATTGCTTTAATTCTTTAAATAAATATACACACACATAAGTACATTTATTTAATTATCTAATACACAATTAATTAATACAAAAAATTTTAAATTCATTGCTAATTCTTTATTAATTATAATTACAATGACTAATGAAATTCGTGGTTATTACATTAATCATGCTAATGAGATCTAAATTCAAGATAACTCAAAATTAAAATGTTCCTAATCATAGGATCACTAATGTGAGGTTAATGGATCCTGATAAATTAGTACATACTATGTTCTCTTTAGAAGAGGATGATTGATTTCATAACCATTTGTATGGAGACACTAAAATAAGTTTGTAGGTGTTTATTGGAGAATAAGTTCACTGAACGTGACTCGCTTAAAGGTACACCTAATGAAGTTTTACTTGCCTATTAATAGGAGTTCCTAAAGTGATAGTAGTACATATGATCCTTGAATTTGAGATCATCATAGTACATCGTGTATTTTGCATTATACTTTATCATATTCCATAAGGCTCTTTGGTATATCAAAGGGTATGTTCAGGTATAATAAAATATACATGAAGGTAGGTAAATGATAAACAAATGATATACCACTTCCAATAAAGGGAGAGAATGTCCTATGTGATTCGATAAATGACAACTCAGAAATCCCTTGTCAGGGTTAAATGAAAATTAAAAAAGACTTTCTAATTTACATTAACTAGAGTTGTGCATTTGAGAATTAAAATGCATATGATCAAATAAAATACGACTTGACAGTAATTTTGTGTCTTATATTTGATCGAGACATTATGTGGTAGAATGATTGAATTGTATGGAAACTATTTACTGAATAAGTTCTTTGTGATTAAACGTTGATTTCATATTATCCAAAAAGTCATGAATTGCTGATAAGTGAATTTTATATCTATTTATTTAATATTTTTAGGCTTAATAATTTGTGAGTTTTTAATTATTTTATAGTATTTAATGTTATTTTATATTATTTTTATAATTTGGGACTCTTTTAATTATTTTATGTTATTTTTATGTATTTTATTCTTTTTATTTAATTTAATTTAATTTAATTTATTCTATTTTGTATGAATTAAACTGTTTGGTGGAAGTTTTGTAATTACAGCAACTTGGATGTACCAGGCGCATGGTGCGAGGCCTTGAAGGAATCAGCAGCTTATGCATGAAACAACGTCGTTCAGTAAAGGAAGGGTGGTTTAATAGGCACTCAAGCAATGCACGATTGGCCTTATTTAAGAAATTAGGCGCCATGCATGGTCGTGCAGATTCAGTTGGCTGGGACTTGATTTTTTTATGGGCCCCACCTCTGTTCTTTATTTTCTTTCAAAGAGCTTCAACAAAGTATTATATTTACACATGGGTCTAGCATTAGTGCATTAAAGGATGATTATATATATGGGAGTCCTCAGTAGTTTGGAAAAAGAAATAAATTAGGAATTTTGTTTTAGTATTTTATTAAAATTAAGATATTATGTATAGAATTTAATTAGGATTTTAATTCTTTTAGGGTTAGAAAAAATTAGTACTCCTCTAAAAAATGTATTATAGGGTAGAAATAATTAGTTTTTCAATGGCAAGGACTAGACTTCATTAATTTGGGGATCTAGTGCAAATCAATTCAACACCAATGGAAGAGGAGGATTGAAGAAACAACTTGAATTCAGATTTGGGGATCTAACTGTAATGTCTTAGAATTTTCACGTCATTTTTTTATTAAAATATTAATTAAATTTTTAACGAGTTAGTTTTACGAGGTTATTTAAATCTTTTTGTGTAATTAATTAATTACGTGATTAAATGATTATGTGATTAATTGCTAGAGTTAATTAAAGAGGGTCACTAATATGTTAATTAAATTAGTGAACAAACCCTAAAGTTTTAATATCAAAATAATTGTTAAGTTGCTTATTAATTAAATATAATGAGTTAATTGAATTTGGTAAATTAATTAATATGATTACTAATTAATGTAAACAATGTGAAATATTAATAATAATATTTATTAGTCCATTTAATAATTTAATACTAATAGGTTAGAGTATTTAATTATTTATTTAATCATGGATTGGATAATTAATGTGTAACAAAATTAATAACTAATCATTTGGGTTATAATCAAATAGTCCAATGATGAATTAAATGGACTTGACTATGTAGTAGCCCAAGTGGTTTATTAGGAGTCCATTGGATTTTAAATGAAGTCCAAATCATGAGCCCACTTGGAATTAATTGTGTAACTTATTATTTATTAAAAAAGTGATTTGTGTCAAACATTTTGGGACACAAATTTTCATGTGTTGCCGGCAAGGATGAGAGAGAGAGAGTGAATTGATATATATTTTTTCATTTATTTAATAAATGGTTGCTTGTATTGATTTTTTTTTGTACATGGATCATCCCTCTTTTCACCAACTCTAGTCCTTAAGTCCATTCCTTGTGCAAGTATCCATGCTAGCATATGATGGTCTAGATTATTAGATATATTATGTGTATCTACTATTATCCAAGTATACTTGCATTTATAGATAATTACACTTCATTTTTTTCAAGTCCAAGAGAGAGTTTGAGAGAAAGCTATAGTGAGAGCAAAATAACTTGAGAGATTTAAGAGGAAGAAGGAAATGCTAATATTGTTCATGCCATTCACCATATATTTTGAAGAAAAAAAAAAGAAAATAGCCACTAAAACAAAGTAATTGTTATTTTAAATCTAGCTTTATTTTTTTAAATTAAATAAACCAACATGTTGTATAAGCATGTTAATATAGTTAGTAATGTGTATTAGTAGTATTTATATCATACTTGAGTTTGAGATGCTTGGATTCTATTTTGGTATATTTTGTATGCTAAAAATATGTGTTTGGTAGTGTGTAAACAAGCCTTAAAATATTGACAAAAAAATATTTTTTACAAAATTTAGATTTAATGTTCTAATATTATAGAACATTAAATTATGAGAAAAATAAAGTTTGAATCACTCAAAATGGAGTTATACATAAAAAGTTATGATTTGTAGTAGTTTATGTGGTAAAATAATTTTTATGAAAAAATGGAATTAAATCTTGGAAAATTAAATTTTCATGTTATAAATTGATATTAAGTGATGAGTAAATTTTTTGAATTTTTATTGAGGAGTTAAAGCTTACTTGAAGGTATAATTTTTATTAAGTGGTGTATTTTCGGTTACTGTAGACAATCTGCTAAGGGAAAAAAAAAAGTGACTGGCCGCGCATTGCGCGCCAAGTTTTGCTGGCAGATGCGGAGCCAAACGACGCCGTTTGGCGTAGGAAAAATTTACTCCGCGCGTTATGCGTGGAAGCTGCCTCTGGGTTTTTCACAACGGCACCGTTTTGGGGCCCAGTTTGTATTAGGCTCGCGCAATGCGCAAGAGCCAATTTCTGGTGAAATTACAAAATTGTCCCTCCGTTCGGTTTTCTGTTTAATTATAATTTGCCTTCGGTCCGATTTTTCAATTTAATTACAGAATTGTCATTCTATATATTTTTAATTAATTTAAATGTTTAAAAATTAATTTAAAATTATAACAAAAATAATAATAATACAAAAGTGATATTTGGGATTATATTTTTTATTATGATTAATATTTAAATATTTTAAATATTAATCTAGTTAACTAAATTATGGTTAAGTTACATAAATACAAATTCCATTAATTATTTATTATTTAATTTAAAATTAAATAATAAATAAAGATAATTAAATTGATTATTGTTTGACATTAAATAATAATTAAATTAAATAAACAATTAATTATTAATTTAATTACTATTAAATTATTAAATAATAATTAAAGAGGATTACAATTAATAAACTATTAGTTAATTTCTTTAAATTAAATAATAAATAAGGATAATTAAGTAATTAATTATTATTAAATAATAATTAAAGAGAAGTAAGGTTAATTAATTAATTAATTATTATTTAATTAAGATTAAATAATAATTACATAAGATTATAATAAAGATAATTAATTAATTATTATCTAATTAATCTTATGTAATAATTAAGAAGCATTAAAATAAACTAATCATTTAGGTAAGAGTAACTAGTTATTATTTATAACTAAGTAATGACTAAAGGTAGTTAGTTAATTACTATTTAATTGACAACAAATAATAATTAATTAAAGAAAGAGTTAATTAAATATAATGTATTTAATAATTTGCCAATTAAATAATTATATTAAATTGTTTAAAGATTCCTTAAGTGTTTAACACTTAAGAAAAATACTCTTAACTTATTAAATCATTAACCTAAGTTGTTTAAGTGTATATAGGGTTAGTGATTGCATATCGAATTATGTGAATTATGTATTAGATTTATTTGATAGATAAGTTTCTAATTAGCATACAAACGTACTAGTATACGCTGTATTAATTGTTAGACCAACTTAATTAATGTCAGGTCCTTCAAAGCCATTTAATTAAAGCTAGTTTGTTGTAGCTGAGAAGACAGGTAATTTTCTTATCTCTAAACTCATTTCATTGAGCAAGTTATTTATTTAAGCTTGAACTATAATTCCAAGCATGCTTTGAGTGGTTTAAATTACTTTACAATTATTCCACATCGATGTTGTTGTTAGTCGCACTTGGTGCACTTGATCTTGTACAGTCTTTGACTTGTACCTTATTTATTGTTCTACTGTTTAAAGAAATGTTCAAAGTAGGTCTAAGTCATTGTTCGGCTAGACATTTATGTTAAAGATTTTAAACGCTATCTAAATCATTGAAGATGCGGATTCTTAGACTATTATGAACACCCCTGTATTATAGGGGAGTATCATGTATCTACTATCAGGTACAAAATATGAAAATTAAATGTTATGCATACACATATTATACTGAGGCTGATCCCCTCGGGTACATATTTATGGTAGTAACCATTGGGTCAACCTGTTATTGACTCCAGTGGATGTTTATAGTTCATAGTCTATTTGACTATCTTGGTTCTAAAAGCTATTCATATTGTTGAATTGTTTCAGCTATTTCCTTTCATTCATGATATATTGTTTCTTGTTGTTATTTAAACTTGTTGAGAAAATTAGTTGTTCACCCTTGCTATATCATGAACATTATTGCAGTGAAACCCGAAACTTCTGGGAAGAACAAGGGTAAGGGAAAGATGAAGTGATAGACTTCAGGATGCAGCCTTTTAGTTAACTAAATTACTTGTTATGTAATGAAAACCCTAAATATTTTATTAAGGGTATTTGTGTACTTTGGTTGTAAGGTTATCGTATCTTGGGACTAGTAACACCTTTTGCATAAACAACATATGTTTATTATTCCGTATTTAGTTCTTATATATTGTTTAGTGGTAGAACTTTGTATTGGAT
Organism: Hedera helix; assembly: GCA_947179155.2. Taxonomy (NCBI): domain Eukaryota; kingdom Viridiplantae; phylum Streptophyta; class Magnoliopsida; order Apiales; family Araliaceae; genus Hedera; species Hedera helix. The sequence continues at coordinate 12,217,875 of OX359279.1, forward strand.
CGTAATGACCGGATTCGAGTAATTAGGATCACACTAACTCTTTTTCTTTACTTTTGTTATTCATGGATGTTGACTAATTTTTGGAAAAAGTTTAATTGTAAGATTAAATTGATATAAAATTATTATTTAAAAAAATATTAGATATAATTCTCTGTGGATTCGACACACGACTTAATCACTATATTACTTGTTAATCGTGTATACTTGCACGTAAATTGTTAATACCAAATTTAGACAACAATTGCTGAGAGGTGCTACTCTTATTGTACAATAAATATATTTATTTATTTTGAATTAAACTCCTTTAATTCATAATAAATAATATTATAATAGTTCTAATTTATTTATTTTACAACCGGTATAATATTGAATCTAAAATGTCACACCATAAAAGAAAAATATTTATTTTAGAAGTAATTAGATTGATAATAATAATAATAAATTAAGTATATTTAATTTATACTATGGTGGTAGAATAAACTAAATAGCTTAATATTTATAATTTAGTACTTTAGAAATTATTATTATTACTAGTATTATTATTTAGTTCTTAAATGGTTTAGGAATTAATTAATAAGTAGTCGTATTATTGTAAATATTTAAGTTCCTAAATGGTTTAGGAATTGTAATTATAATAATTAATTAAGTTACTAAATAGTTTAGTAATTAATTAAAAAGAAGTACTCTCATTATTAAATAAATAAGTTTCTAAATGCTTTAGGAATTGTAATTAATTAATTTAGTTTCTAATTGAATTGAAAATTAAATTAAAACCTTAATCCTAAATACTTTAGGAGGGTTGACTATATCAACAAATAAGAGGAGTCTTATCATAGATTAAGGTTACACACTCTTTCACAAAAATAGAGAGACTACTTCAAAAATTTTTACATCTAAGGAGTTAGAGAGAGAGAGAGAATTAAGGCTAGCCACCCATGGTTTGGAGAAACCAAAATTTATTTCTTTAATTCATAGATCTTTTGGTGGATCACCTCCAGAAGCTTCATGTAACGACCCCGAAATTCGACCCACTTTATTCTCTTAAATCTTGTATTTATTAAACATCAATTGTCTTATGTCCAAATTTCGGTCCGTTAATAAATCTTTCATCACCTTCTTTAATCCTTTGATTGATTATATAAATCATAAATTACCAAAATTTCGGTATAATTTTTTTTTTTTTTCAATCATTGTAATAAAATATTTAGATATTTAAAATCTTTACATCTGGATCCTAGTCCCTGGATTGCAACCTTTACTTTTTCTTTCTTTTACCATTATCATAAATCTCAATACTCACAATTTAATATTGTTCATCTCCGTACAATTATTTCTTGATTCATAATTTATAATTAGACATATAATAATTTTTATCGTAACAATTATCCTGATCAATCACAGTTCATAATTGAACTTTTATCATATCCAGATTCAACTTATATATACATACAATTCATCACAGTAAATAAACAAATTTCTCACATTGAATTATATTTATAACAATCCCGTTTTCTACCTTCTAGGCAACTCATCTCTAACATAATCCAATATTCTTGAATTTCATTTCTTTCCTGCAAAAATGTTTATTAAACAAGTAATGAGCACAATGGCTCAGCAAGTTCAACAGTTCATGCTTCACGTAGCACATACCTTAACATGCTTAGTGTGTGTCATACATCACGTGCTTGTGCTTCTACTATAACAATATATATCACATCATTGCACAGAGTACACATAGTTGTCATATCAGCCACAGATCACTTAACACATAATTTACATGCCTTTGAACAAGTATTATCATATTATAACAGTTAACATTTAACATTAAAGGACTGAAGAACTTGCCTGGAAATCCAGCTATTTAAATTGTTAGCTCAAACCCTTAACTCGATCAACCTATGATCATAAAATAATCAAATAATAATTATTTATCCTCTTATGATATTAATTTAATTAATTAATATCATCTCTAGACCAATTATTAATTTATATGGCCAATTATATTAACCTCGTTCCTTAAAATATTCGTTTAACTTAATAACAAAAACCTCTAATACGGATAACCCGGCTCATCGGATAAATTTTAACATATCTGGGTGTCCTAAAAATTTTATTTAATTATTTTCTAAATGATAACCTTATTAGATTAATATTTAAATATTAATCCCCAATATTTAATATTTTTACAAAAATATTAAATTTAATGCCCAAACATCATTTCCATATTTTTAGTATTTTTCTATAATTTTTAAACAATTTTTAAATATTTATTTCAATTAAAAATCATTTCTGGGGGCATTTTGGTAATTTTCGCGCCCTTAGGGACATAACCGGAATTTCCCGGAAAGTCTAGGGGTATTTTCGTAATTTTCGCGGCCTTTGGACACGCTGGTCATTTTCTTCAAAGTTCAGGGGTACGCGCGTCATTTTACAGGGCCAGGACACGGTCGGTATTTTCTTAAAAGGTCAGGGGCAAAACCGTCATTGCACCGCGTGGCTGACCGCCGCGCATTGCGCGCGCCGTCCCCCTTGCCAGCCAAATGACGTCATTTGCTGGGTCGGTTCCGAAATTCTGGCCGCGCAAGGCTTGGCCCCTTTTTGCCCCCCCCCCCCCCCCCATACGCCGTCGTTTTAACGCGAACGTCTGAAAAAAAATTGGCCGTCGCGCAATGCGCGGGCGGCCATTTTTTTCTTCTTCTTCAGCTTCCTTTGACAGTAACCCAAAAACAAAACAAAACACCATTTTTGTTCAACATAAATACTCCAAAATTCATAACATTCATACATATTCATCCAAAAATTATGTAGAACAATTATTTTAATTATTTACAATTTTTCTACAAAATTAATTTATTACCATAAATATAGAAATAAACCAAATAAATTTATTTTTATACTTTCTAATGCTTTCTTTTGAAGCTTCTTCTCACTTGTATGGCACAAATATTTTCCTTCCTTCCCCGTGATGGTGTTTTCCGGCGGTGGTGGTAGTTTCGGATGGAAGAGCAAAGAGAGAGAGAATTTTATTTGTTGGTTTTTCTTTTCCTTCCTCCTTCTTTATTCATTTCTTTTTTTTTTATAACCAAAGTAACTTAACAAATTTTGAACCCACTTGAACCGCCTTTCTTATTTCTTAACCGAATTTTTCCCACTTCCAGATTGTTCCAAAGCATGCGTAAATAATTAATTAAATACATTACGTAATTGTTACGTGTAATAAATATTTTATATAACAAATATAAAATATTTATTTTAATTCACTAAAAATCATAATATAATTTATCAATAATATTTAGACCCTTTTTGGGTACTTTTCTTGACAAATTTTGTACACGCATAATGACATGCATGTAATTAAATGAGGTAATTTATACCTCCAAAAATCATAAAATAATTCATATGACTTATAAAAATTATTTTTCATAATTTTTCGCTTCGTTACTTGGACAACATGTTACATTAACATGTTTACATTTCCGAAATATTATTCTTCATAAAAGTCATAATAATTCCATTATACATAGATATAATTTTTAATAACTTAAAACATTCATTTTTCTTATTTATTATTCAATTTCTTTAATATTTACAATAATTTCTTTATATATAAATTATATAATTTAATATTATATAATTTATATATTTACATTCTCATTTCTTAAATAATTTCTTAAATTCATCCATAATTATCAATTAATCAATAATTTCACATTTATTAACTCTCTCATTATTTTAATTCTCTTATATAAATTATATAATTTATCCTTATATAATTTATATAATTATAATTTCCTTTAAACATCACTTTCATTTTCTTATATAAATTATATAATTTATTATTATATAATTTATATAATTACATTTCTTTTCCATAAATTTCTAAATTTTCATCATAATTCTTAATTAAATCAATAATTATAATTTTATTAACTTCCTCATTCGCTTTTCATTTAAAATTGGATTAATTTAATTATTAATCCCTTAATTTTTCATAATTATTAACATTTATAAATATAACAATTAAGCATAAACACATATATACATATTTAATTCATATTTCTTATATTTCCATATAACCTCATTTAAAACATAATTTCTGCACTTTCATAACAATTTAATTGTACAATTTATTGTACCCTTACATGGAATCTCTCTTATTTTTCATAAATTGTTTCCAAACAATTTATTTACCTTTTTATTTATTTTAAATCCACAATTCATCACCATCTTGGTACATATTTAATTTATTAATTAAATTCCTTCACACGCTTTAAATCACATAAAATAATAATTAACTTAAACAACCTTGATATTTTTTATCAATTAATTCTTATTTGATATTATTAAAGAAATCCTGAAAATTCAGATCCTCACACTTCACACTTGGGGAGCTAACATTGATCCGTGGAATCTAATCGGTGAATTTGAAGAAAAACGCGATGGATTAAAGGAAGTTGAACTTGTACCTGTAGAAGTTTGATTCTACAAAGGTATAAATCTTTTATCATTTCTTAATTAATAATAGTCACATAAGAAAGATCATGTTTATGGGTTTGTAGAAAAATTTTAAAATCTGATTTTACTTGTTTTCGTTGTGCTTATATAATTTGATTATATGTATATTATATTTTTGCAAACCAATAGTGGCATCAAGAGCCAAACTTATGCGAATTATTAATTATTTTAATTTCATATATGTATGGGTATCTGTTTAAAATAATTTATTAGACATAATTTACTGTATAGAATCATGGATATTATTATTATTATTATTATTATTATTATTATTATTATTATTATTATTATTATTATTATTATTATTATTATTTTGAAATCACGAATCCCAACATTGCAAATCTGTGTGTCATGAATCCGCGCATCCAGGGGTGGATGTATATATAGGTCAGGGGAGGCAGACTTTTTTGGATCTCTTAATCTCTCCCTATTCCCCTGGCTTGAAAGAGTTGGATATGATTACCCAAGGCATTCACGTTTCTCATACAGTGCAGATGGCATTGGTTATAAGTTCCACATCGAAAGTTAGACCAACTAGTTGTTAGAGAATTAGGTATAAATAAAGAGAATCTTACCATCTTTATATATTTCAATGCATTATTAGAGTTTCTTCGTTATTACATTAATTCCTTTTTACAAATTGACGAGGGTGTGGATTTTCTTTTATATAAGTTGAAATCCGGCTCATGTTTCCTAATAACTTCTTCCAAATGTTAAACCATTTTACCGGAATCATGTTCCAATTTATTAGTATATACTTTTAATGTTCTTTTGGAAATTAATTAATGCTCTATATATCTTAACCTTACATTGCTAGTTTAACAATAAGGTTCGTATATTTTATACTTTTAACTCACCAGAATGAGATTCCAGTCATAAAGCTTCAGAATTATAATACTTTCTGTTATGGCAAATTTTAAAATATATTTACATAAATAATATTATGAATAGAAGTTTGAAAGGGCACATAACTCATAGGATTTGAAAGGCCAGGGTCTCCATTAATCATAAGAAAAATACATAAAGAGATGATCGTAAGAAAGAAAGATATTTTGCTTTTACCAAAGTGGATCGTTCCTTCCCGTTTTCATTAATATTCTTAAATTGCTTTATGTTTAGTCACTACATGCCCACAAGCATAGATTCTCTCTGTGTGTGTTGTAAATTTAGAGCCCTCCAAGCTGGATGGCTCTTAGGAATGGCTAAATGTGCTCTGAGATTTTTTATTTTCTTTCTGCATGCTTTGATTCTCTTTGCTAATGAAAAAGATGTCTTGCTTTTATTCTCGTCTTTCTTCTCCTTTTCATGGATGATTTACTCTCTTTTTCAAACTCTAGGAAGTTTTATATACAATGTGCAGCTGTTTCACACATACAAACCTTGTGTTGAATATATATTCACATGTTTTATTCCATTTTCAAGCTACCAATTTTTTCTTATAAATAGAGATTATCAACTTAATTAGGTTTTCTTCATTCATTGCAGTACCAAGTCTCATTCATAACCGTACGTAACTGGTTGGTCTAAATTAGTGCAATTTCTCGGTATAGGATAAGGAGAGAGAAAATGTGAAGCATTAGTTATAAGTCCCACATCGAAAGGGTCGAGAATTAGTTGTTCTAAGCCGCATGTATTAATAAAGAGGAGATGTCTCTTACCTAATGGCCTTTTAACGAATGAGTTTGTCAATTGTTGGGTGTCAAACCGTACGCATGACAAATTAACACTTACATGCAAGTGCACATGGTCAACAAGTAATATAAAGTAAGTAAAGTATCGTTCCCACGAGGACTATGAATCGTTACTGCACTATCAAGCAGCAGTTTTAAAACTATATTGGCTTCTTTAAATAGTGTCAAGTAAATCAAGGAATTGTGAATTGAATTTAAGTTAAGAAAATTAAAGACAACTAAATAATAAACGATTTAAGCAGACAAAGGAGGTATGGGATTATAACTTTACCTAGGGCGTCATTCAACTGTGCTACTTCCTGTTAAACCTAACTGATTACCTCGGATTGTTAGTCGAAAACACGAAACTAAAGCATGACCAACTCTCGTTGCATCATACCCATATCCAACCCATATTCGACCCAAAGGGCAACAAAACGGGAAAGAACACCCAAGTTAATTAAATCACTATATGTCTATGTGACCTAGAGAAAAACGGGTTTAAGCACAAGTTTTCAAAAGACTACGTGTGGTGCTTCGGTATATGTCTATCCTTAGCACCAATCATGCAATCCAACGTCATGTGAAATCATGAACACAAGCTAACATGGTCAGTTCTAAACTCACACTCCCCATCTCGGTTCCGTGTGAGTTAACAAGGTAAATGATGATCAAGCATTTAACAATTAAAATAAACCACATTAGACAATCCATACATAATCATTTAGCCAAAACAAGGAAGCATAACAAATTGAACTAAACCCTAGGTTTCATTATAATCCCATAAGAGAAGTTAGTTCATAATAGAAATAACAACCATCATCCACAAATGTTCATACATTGAAGACACAAATGAAAAGAAATAGAAAACAAAGGTTAAGAAATGCAAAGCTCAGTTTCTCTTCTTCAAATACGGAGTTCCAATGTTGACACAATGCTTTAAACTTCCAATGCTCAGCCCTAAGCTAAACTACTCTAGCTAAATCACAAGGAACAAGAGAGAACAAAGAAAACAAAGAATGGAAATGAACAATAAGCTCTCTCTTCTTCCTTTTGACCTAGCTATTCTCTATGTTATCTTCTATATTCAGCTTGGATTGATACTACTGATATATATAGCCTCAAGCGCTTCATTTTCGATCACTGTAGCAAGAAGTTCTTGAATTGGTCCGTTCAAAAAGTCAGATCAGATTTTTGGTGCGAAGGACCGGCGTAGCTGCGCCGTGTTTGTACTGAGATGGGGCGCAGCTTCGCCTCACGGCAGTCAAAGAGCCAGCAGAGGTACTGCGCAGCTGCGTAGCAATTGTGAAGGAATGCGGCGCAACTGCGCCGTGCACCAGTCAGGCAGCATGCAGATGGACTGTGCAGTTGCGCAGTGTTTATGAAGGATTGCGGTGCAGCTGCGCCGTGCACCAGTCTTGGAATCTGTGCCTTATTTTCTACTGCATCCGAACATCACGCATATCACACCCTCCTCGTACCAATTTTGTCCTGAAAACTGCTATTCTTCCTCCCCGCACGAGTTATAGTCCAAAACACGCCGGTTTGTCCACAAAAAGACGGAAAAGGCCAATAAAGAGCTATGGAGCATGAAACCTACAAAAGCGACATAAAAGCATGAATAGTAAATAAAAACTAATGAGAACAAGCGAAAGTTAAGCAAGTTGGTACCGAAATAGTAGGTATAAAACCTACTTATCAAATACCCTCAAACTTAACCCGTTGCTTGCCCTCAAGCTACATAATAAGAAAACTGAACAAGCAATTTGAAATGCAAGTTAAGCTACAAATGCAGTCTACGCTACATGCCTATGAATCCACGCCAGTCAGTACAAAGCTTAATTGAGCAGCTTCAGAAAAGTTGCAATGATCATTAAACATAACATCTAACCAAGAAACAGTCAGTAGGTCATATCAATTGACAATTCTACAACATATTATTACTGATACAGTGTGTAGTGTGCTTGGCCATCATTAAGGTTGGTATGATGCAAATATTGTCATTATGCGCTTCTTAGAGGGTAAATCACAGTTCTAACTTCAAGAAAGACGATAACAGGAAAATTGTCAGCTACGACTTCACATTAATCAAAATCAGGGTTATTCTGAATTAACCGACTTTATCTATCTCGCATTTACACCCGGTTGTGCAATGCCTAGTCCTATTAGGCTTCGAAGATACCCATGTAGCAAGCTTTCGACCAACGACTCCCAAACCAGTCGGCTTTAGGGCGCTAGGTGTAAAGACACCCCTACGGGCCTAATAACTCGAGTATCAACGGCTACATAACTAAACTAGCCAACGTGTTTATTATTATTTTATTTTTTATTTTTTTTATATGTGAGTGCGTTTTAACGCTCCATCTCACGCTAAAGCTTTCTTAACCCCCAAACTTGATTTCTGTGTTATTATAGCCGACACAACCCATTCACCAAATTTCTATTGTTTTAACAAAAAATTTCCACCAGAAGACAATTATGCACAAATTTAGATTAAACCAAACAAAACAATTACCCATAAAGTGTTATCCGGTTATATCAGAGTCAAACAAGTTAGGAATCATAAATCAACATGACACTAAGACTATGACTCAATTTTTAACCCCGTTATTATGATCAAGCAAAACCGAGTATCATCATAGGCTAATATAACTTCGACCGAACAAGACGCTAGGATTCATGTAATAAGATGTAATGCAATTAAACATAAACTTAATTTAAATGACAAGCAAAATATAATAATAAGCTAAACATGACATGCACCCAATACCCCCAAACTTAAATGTCACATTGTCCTCATTAGAGATAAGGGTGAGAGAGAAAACTCCCCTAGGCCTCGGGTGGCGAATCTGCCGGCGGGTACAACCCTCCCTGCCCGAAGGTCGGGAACTGTGCGTCCGCGCCTAGCTGAGAGAATGCACTAGTCAATGCTGCTGAGAAGTCGGCAGTATACGATCTGAAGTCTGTGTGCATAGCGTCCATACGCCTCTGCAAGTAACGCATCTCTCTATCATGCCTAGCTACAAAATCAAGAGGAAGCCCTCCGGCCTGTGGCTCATCAGCTGCCACAGCCTGCTCCTCAGGAACCTCTTCCCTAATAAAACCGAGACCCCTTGGATGCGATCTCATACCCTTCCAGATCGTGAACTTCTCAATGACGGTATGATCAATATCCCTCATCGGCCACTGAGAAGACTCCTCGCCCCACTCTACCTCTGTTGCTCTACATAACTGTGTAATAACGGAGGCATGCAGGATTCCGCCCGAAGTACTGGCTCTCATGAACTTAAGCATAGAGTGATGGATGATGTATCCTATATCCATACTCTGACCCTTGCAAATCCCATACAAAATTATAGCCCTCTCCTTAGTCACGTCCTGATGGTGGGTCGTTGGCAATATGCTGCCACATATGAAACTGTACCAAGCCTTAACATACCTGCTCAAGGCCGTCTGAGGAAAATGCACCTTCTGATTCGTGTTTGGCCTAATCTTCCATTCCACACCGGGCCTGCACATCTCCTCCATCAGGGTGTCTAAATAGGTCTGGAATCGCAGTTCTCGCGTCCACCGAATTGCCTCAGTAGTCAGAGCCGGTATCTTGAACAATTCATTTATGGCTCGAGGGGAGTAGTCAACTTGCTTGCCCCGCACATATGAAATCCCATTCTGAGTCTCGCGGGCATTGGCATAGAACTCCCTCACAATTGACATCGGAGCCGCTATGGGCATTTCCACTAGCAAAACCCACCCCCGACTCCTAATCTGCAGTAGCAGCCCTCCATCTGCAAAACTGGGCTTGAGGCCCCTTTCTAGCACAAACGACTTCGTAATCATGACGTCCCAGTAGTAATGTTGTGCAGAAAGGTTGACAAACCGGGATGCATCTAGCGTGTTTCTGTCATCGCCTTCTCCCCCCGCATCACTACTAGCCGACGAAGAAGATGGGGTACGTATGCGCTTCGGCATTTTGAAAGTGCTATAGCTAGATGTGTTTCTCTGTAAACACCCAGTTCTCAACCTTGAAGAACCCCCAAACTTGCTTCACACAACCCTAGTGTTGGTAATGGCTATTTGCTCGACTAGGGCTAGATGAGGATGGTGTGCTAGGAGGATTCTATGGATGGAGCTTATTGAGCAAGAGTGTGATAGGAAATGGGTAGGAGAAACTAGGGTTTGATAGCTCTCGAGGTCTGTTGTGGAAGGGTTTAGAGAATGAAATGATTTAAAGCAAAAAGAGGGGATTCCATCGGTCGGGTTCTAAAAGAACCTCAAAAACTGAAACTGGCGTGCGGCGCAGCTGCGCAGCAAATGAACGGGAACACGGCGCAGCTGCGCTGTGCCCTGTCTCCAGAATCCTGACCTACTACCCTGCGCAGCTGCGCCTCTGGGCAGTGTAAACCCGGCACAGCTGCGCCGTCTGCCAGTCAGCCCAAAACTGATTTTTCTTTTTCTGTGATCCATACATGCTAATTCAGCTCTACTTCTCCTGAAAGAAATCACAAAAACAAAATTCAAATCTCCAAGAGTATTTCAAACATTAAGCTTAACAATTTCATAATTCAAAAATTAATCAAATGGAGATTTAGACAAAAAGTGGGGTGCCTCCCAATAAGCGCTTTAGTTATAGTCGTAGCTCGACTATTCTTCGGCTCATTCTGTCTCCTCGAGGGCAATTGAGGACTACTGGCGATCAAAGTCGCCTCCCCAATAATGCTTCAGACGCTGCCCATTGACCTTGAACGGTTGTTCATGTTCTTTTCCCACAATTTCGATGGGGCCATGAGGATAGACAGTTTTGATTATGAATGGTCCTGACCATCGAGACTTGAGTTTGCCCGGGAAAAATCGAAGCCTAGAATTGAAAATACTGTTTGGCCCGGATCGAACTTCCTTTCGATAATTTTCCGATCATGCCATCGTTTCACTTTCTCCTTGTACAATTTTATATTCTCATAAGCCCGCAGTCGAAATTCATCTAACTCATTAGGTTGGACCAGTCGCTGCTCTCCTGCGGCTGAGAGATCGAAATTTAACTTCTTGATGGCCCAGTAAGCCTTGTGCTCTAACTCCGCTGGAAGGTGACAAGCCTTACCATAAACCATCTGGAAAGGCGACATGCCAATGGGAGTCTTATAGGCTGTCCTGTATGCCCATAATGCATCATCGAGCTTCATCGACCAATCATTCCTTGACGAATTTACCATCTTCTCTAGAATTCTCTTCACATCTCGATTAGATACTTCCGCTTGGCCACTGGTCTGGGGGTGGTAGGCTGTGGCTACTCTGTGCTTTACCCCATATTTGGCTAATAATGCTGTGAAGAGCATGTTACAGAAATGGCTCCCTCCATCACTGATGATTGCTCGAGGAGTGCCAAATCTAGTGAAGATGTTCCTTTAAAGGAATTTCAGGACGACTCCGGCATCGTTGGATGGTAGAACACTGGCTTCTACCCATTTTGAGACGTAATCGACTGCCAAGAGAATATACAGATTTTCGGACGATGATGGAAATGGACCCATGAAGTCGATTCCCCAAACATCAAAGATTTCCACTTCCAGAATTGAATTTAATGGCATTTCATTTCGTCTGGAAATGTTACCCACTCGTTGACATCAATCACAACTTTTTACAAACTGGTGGGCGTCTTTGAATATAGTCGGCCAATAGAACCCTGCTTGAAGTACTTTAGATGCGGTTCGTTCAGTCCCATAATGACCTCCTAGAGAGAAGAATGGCATGCATGCAGTATACTGGGCGTCTCACTGTGAGGGATGCATCTGCGGATTATCTGATCTGCACACTGTCTGAACAAGAAAGGTTCATCCCACAGGTAACTCTTCATTTCATGGAAAAACTTTTCCTTTTGCTGGCGAGTTAACTCTGGTGGGAGAACATTGCTTACTATATAATTGACGAAGTCAGCGTACCAAGGAATCTCTGAGGTCACAGTGAAGATCTGCTCATCGGGAAAATACTCATTTATATCCGCCTCGTCCTTCCTATCCTGCTCCGGATGTTCTAATCTAGAAAGATGATCCGCCACTTGGTTTTCTGAACCCTTCTTGTCTCGAATTTCCAGATCAAACTCTTGGAGAAGAAGAATCCATCTGATAAGTCTAGGCTTTGCATCTTTCTTAGAAATCAGATATCTAATAGCCGCATGATCCGTATAAACCACAACTTTTGTTCCAACGAGATATGACCTAAATTTGTCAAAAGCGTATACAACCGCTAATAGCTCTTTCTCGGTGGTGGTGTAGTTTAGTTGAGCATCTGTTAAGGTCTTGCCGGCATAATAGATAGCATGAAAGATCTTTTCCTTGCGCTGACCCAAAACTGCCCCCACTGCATAATCGCTAGCATCGCACATCAGTTCGAATGGTACAGATCAATCCGGTACTACAATTACGGATGCTGATGTTAGCTTTGTCTTCAAAAGCTCAAAGGCCTTTAAACAGTCTTCATTAAATTTGAACTGGACCTCTTTTTCTAGTAGGCTGCATAAAGGCTTGGATATTTTGGAGAAGTCCTTGATGAAGCGTCTGTAAAAGCCCGCATGGCCTAAAAAATTATGCACCCCCTTAACAGTTGTAGGTGGTGGCAATTTCTCAATTATCTCCAGCTTCGCCTTTTCAACCTCCAATCCTTTTCCTGAAACCTTGTGTCCAAGGATAATTCCTTCATGTACCATGAAATGGCATTTCTCCCAGTTTAGAATCAAATTCGTCTCTATACAGCGTTTCAATACCAGAATTAAATTCTCTAGACACAATTCAAAGGAATCCCCAAATACAGAAAAACCGTCCATGAAGACTTCCACATTTTGCTCCACCATACCAGAAAAGATGGCCATCATACACCTTTGAAATGTTGCTGGTGCATTGCAAAGCTCAAAGGACATTCGTCTGAACGCAAACGTCCCGTAGGGGCAAGTGAAGGTTGTCTTTTCCTGGTCCTCAGGAGCAATGGCTATCTGATTATACCCGAATAGCCATCCAGGAGACAGTAGTATTCATGACCCGCCAATCTGTCCAACATTTGGTCAATGAACGACAATGGAAAGTGATCTTTTCTTGTTGCCTTGTTCAGCTTTCTGTAATCCATACACACCCTCCAACCGGTCACTGTCCTTGTTGGTATCAATTCTTTATGCTCATTCTTCACAACTGTCATCCCTCCTTTCTTGGGCACGCATTGGACAGGGCTCACCCATGCACTGTCGGAGATAGGATATATGATCCTAGCATCTAGCAATTTCAGAATCTCCTTCTTAACAACCTCTTTCATAATGGGGTTGAGCCTTCTCTGATGCTCTTCAGTCGGTTTACTGTCCTCTTCCATAAGAATCTTGTGCATACAAAAGGACAGACTAATGCCCTTGATGTCGGCGATTGTCCATCCTATAGCTTCCTTGAATTCTCTCAAGATTCTTATCAGCTTACTTTCCTGTAAAGGGGTTAGTGTAGATGCAATAATCACAGGCAAAGTATTTGATTCACCTAAATAAGCATACCTGAGATGTGATGGGAGCGGTTTAAGCTCAAGAGTAGGAGGTACCTCCAAAGATGGTTTCAAACGATTTGGAGGTTCTTCTGCACTTTTTAACAACTCAACAGGTATTTTGCATGTGTTCACCTGTGGTAGTGCTTCCAGCTCTTGGAGACAGTCATCCATCCCCGACTCATCATTGTCATTGTCACTATCCTTCACCAAGGTAGTTTCCATCGGATCTTTACTTGCAATTTTCAGAAACTCATCTTCCACCATCCTTTCTACCACATCCATTCGGAAGCATTCTTCTTCATCGGTAGGGAACTTCATTGCCCGGAACACATTGAAAGTTATTCTTTGGTCCTGGACCCTCATTGTTAATTCTCCCTTTTGTACATCGATGAGAGTTCTTCCCGTGGTTAAAAATGGTCTCCCAAAAATGATGGGAATATCCTTGTCCTCTTCATAGTCTAGGATAATGAAGTCCGCGGGGAATATGAACTTGTCAACTTTGACCAGAATGTCCTCTACGATCCCTCTTGGATATGTAATAGATCTGTCTACGAGCTGTAGGGATATGTTTGTGGGTTTTGGTGCAGGAAGTCCCAACTGTGTGTAAATTGACAATGGCATGAGGTTAATGCTTGCTCCTAAGTCACACAAGCATCTGTTGAAAGACATGTTCCCTCTTTCGCATGGAATAGTGAAACTCCCCGGATCTTTCAGTTTCGGAGGTAGTTTTCTCTATAAGACCGCACTGCATTCCTCAGTTAGAGCCACAGTCTCAAAGTCTTCCAATCTCTTCTTTCGGGACAGAATCCCTTTCATGAACTTAGCATAGCTCGGCATCTGTTCTAAAGCTTCTGCAAACGGTATGTTTATTTGCAGCTTTTTGAAAATTTCAAGGAACTTAGCGAACTGCTTGTCCAATTTTTGTTTCTGAAGCCTCTGTGGAAAAAGCACTGGAGGATAGACTCGTGTGTGAGTGACCGGAGGCTTTTCTGGTTGATCCTTATTTCCTGATTTCGACTCCACAACACCTTCCTCTTTTTCCTTAGAACTTTCTACTCCAACTAAGTCTGAGGTAGGGTGCAACTGCTCTGTTTCCTTTTGTACTTCTGGCTCATTCACACCAGTTAGTAGAAACTGTTTCCCGCTTCTAGTTATGACAGCTTTGCAGTGCTCCTTTCCCTCTCTTCGTGGGTTTTCTTCTGTATTGCTTGGAAGAGATCCTTGAGGTCTGTTTGCCAGCAAATTGGCCATTTAGCCCACTTGGTTCTCTAGATTTTTTATGGAAACAGACTGACTCTTTATCAACACATCAGTGTTAGCCATGTATTTCAGCATCAACTCTTCTAAATCTGGCTTTCTCTCTGGTTGGGACGATTGTGCTGCCTGATGATGACTCTGAAATCCCGGAGGATAGTGTGGTCTTGGGGCTTGTTGATGGTTCTGATTATTGCTCCATGACGAGTTTGGGTGATTCCTAGCTCCAGAGTTATAAGCATTCTGATACTAATTTGGTTGTCTCTGGTAGCTACTCACAAATTGCACTACTTTCGAGTTGATAGCACATTGCTTTGTAGGATGTTCCCCTGCACATAGCTCACAAACATAAGCCACCTGCTGCACTTTATTATCCGCAATAACATCAATCTTCTTGGACATTACTGATAACTGAGCTGCTAAGGCTGTGATAGCATCTACTTCTATAACCCCGGCCACTTTTGGTTGATTTAGCCTAGAAGTAGGCCATTGATAATTGTTGGCAGCCATGGTTTCAAGCAGCTTGTATGCCTCATCAAAATTCTTTGCCATAAATTCCCCTCCAGATGCTGCGTCAATGCTAGTCCGAGTGTTACCACTCAAACCACTGTAAAAGGTGTTCATCTGCATCCATTGGGGTAGTGCATGATGCGGGCATCTTCTTAGCAACTCTTTAAACCTCTCCCATGCTTCATATAATGACTCTCCATGTTGTTGTGCAAACATAGAAATGTCGTTTCTCATTTTTTTGGTCTTTGCAGGAGGAAAGAATTTCTTCAAAAATTTCTGCGCCAAATCTTCCCATGTAGTAATCGACCCCGGAGGTAATGAGTGAAGCCAACTCTTTGTTTTATCTCTCAGTGTAAATGGGAAGAGTCTAAGTCTCACTGCATCATCCGTTACTCCATTAAACTTGAACGTATCACAAATTTCCAAAAAACTCAGCAAGTGATCATTCGGATCATCATTAGCCATTCCCCCAAACTGTACTGAATTCTTCACCATTTGAATGGTGCTCGATTTAATTTCAAAGGAGAGGGTTGTGATTGCTGGCCTTGTGATACTTGCTTGCAATTCATTTATTCGCGGCGTTGCATAGTCTCTTAATGGCTTGGGTGCCTCTTGTTCTCCTGCTATGGCTTCTGGTTGTTCAATTCCTTCTTGACTGTCAGAGCTAATCTCAATCACTTGTTGAACTTGTGTATAAATGTTGTCGTCGAGAGCCAACAACTTACGTTTCTTTGATCGAGTTAGCATGCACAAGTCACAAGTACCTGAAACCAAAGAAATAAGTAAAAAGAAATAAGGTACGAAAAGATTGTTTAACTAAACCAATCTAATTTAAACTGACGATGAAAGTAATAAAAACTACTCAAAGTCCCCGGCAACGGCGCCAAAAACTTGTTGGGTGTCAAACCGTACGCATGACAAATCAACACTTACACACAAGTGCACGTGGTCAACAAGTAATATAAAGTAAGTAAAGTATCGTTCCCACGAGGACTATGAATCGTTACTGCACTATCAAGCAGCAGTTTTAAAACTATATTGGCTTCTTTAAACAATATCAAGTAAATCAAGGAATTGTGAATTGAATTTAAGTTAAGAAAATTAAAGACAACTAAATAATAAACAATTTAAGCAGACAAAGGAGGTATGGGATTATAAATTCACCTAGGGCGTCATTCAACTGTGCTACTTCCTGTTAAACCTAACTGATTACCTCGGATTGTTAGTCGAAAACACAAAACTAAAGCATGACCAACTCTCGTTGCATCATACCCATATCCAACCCAGATCCGACCCAAAGGGCAACAGAACGGGAAAGAATACCCAAGTTAATTAAATAACTATATGTCTATGTGACCTAGAGAAAAACGGGTTTAAGCACAAGTTTTCAAAAGACTACGTGTGGTGCTTCGGTATATGTCTATCCTTAGCACTAATCATGCAATCCAACGTCATGTGAAATCATGAACACAAGCTAACGTGATCGGTTCTAAACTCACACTCCCCATCTTGGTTCCGTCTGAGTTAACAAGGTAAATGATGATCAAGCATTTAACAATTAAAATAAACCACAATAGACAATCCATACATAATCATTTAGCCAAAACAAGGAAGCATAACAAATTGAACTAAACCCTAGGTTTCATTATAATCCCATAAGAGAAGTTAGTTCATAATAGAAATAACAACCATCATCCACAAATGTTCATACATTGAAGACACAAATGAAAAGAAAGAGAAAACAAAGGTTAAGAAATGCAAAGCTCGGTTTCTCTTCTTCAAATCCGGAGTTCGAATGTTGACACAATGCTTCAAACTTCCAATGCTCAGCCCTAAGCTAAACTACTCTAGCTAAATCACAAGGAACAAGAGAGAACAAAGAAAACAAAGAATGGAAATGAACAATGAGCTCTCTCTTCTTCCTTTTGACCTAGCTATTCTCTATGTTATCTTCTATATTCAGCTTGGACTGATACTACTGATATATATAGCCTCAAGCGCTTCATTTCCGATCACTGTAGCAAGAAGTTCTTTAATTGGCCCGTTCAAAAAGTCAGATCAGATTTTTGGTGCGAAGGACCGGCGCAGCTGCGCCGTGTTTATACTGAGATGGGGCGCAGCTGCGCCTCACGGCAGTCAAAGAGCCAGCAGAGGTACTGCACAGCTGCGCAACAATTGTGAAGGAATGCGGCGCAGCTGCGCCGTGCACTAGTCAGGCAGCATGCAGATGGACTGCGCAGTTGCGCAGTGTTTATGAAGGATTGCGACGCAGCTGCGCCGTGCACCAGTCTTAGAATTTGTGCCTTATTTTCTGCTGCATCCGAACATCACGCATATCACACCCTCCTCGTACCAATTTTGTCCTGAAAACTGCTATTCTTCCTCCCCGCACGAGTTATAGTCCAAAACACGCCGGTTTGTCCACAAAAAGACGGAAAAGGCCAATAAAGAGCTATGGAGCATGAAACCTACAAAAGCGACATAAAATCATGAATAGTAAATAAAAACTAATGAGAACAAGCGAAAGTTAAGCAAGTTGGTACCGAAATAGTAGGTATAAAACCTACTTATCATCAATCAAATAAGCAAACCCAGTTCACTAATTCTTAGTTAGGTTGGACCACCCTTGGCCAGACCTAGCTCAAAATAATTTAAAATATTTTAGGTTAAAAATGAAGACTTAAAGTTCAATTATGTATGATCTAAAATATTTTAGGTTAAAAATGCCTCTACTAAGATAATTTTTTGGATCCGCCCCTGCGCGCATCACGTAATCCGTGCACATGTTTTTGGGTAATATATATATATATATATATTAGTTAGCAATCGCTGTGTCGCTAGAATGATTCAAAAATAAATAGTCGCTGCCTCGCTGAGCAGATTTTAAAATTTCAAAATAAATATTTATTTTGGGTAATTTTAAAATAATAATAATAAAATAAATAGTTTATTTTAAATAATTTTATAATTAAAATAAAAGGTTTATTTTAAACATGAAATTAAGTTTCATGCAACTTTAAATTGCCCATTAAATGATACCGATATATATGTGAAATGATTCATTTAATTCATGATATGAATATTATTTATTAATATATATGTTGATATATATGATAATAAATGAGATTGATTGTGTACTATTGACCAATATGATTGGATTTATTTTATGTGGATGCATTGAATGAATGAGTTTTAATAAATAGGGTCTGCATACCTCGTCTTTTCTAATTTTTCTAATGTAAATTCTATCTCCCTCCTATGTACTTCCCCTTGACTGTTTATTAATGTTTCTATTTATTATAAATAGTTTTGTAATAGGATTAGTTAGAATTATTTGGAAGAATTGGATCAAAGAAGCAAGGAGCGCATGAAGATCCGTTTGTAATGGAGCCCGAATTTAAATGTAATACTTATATTTAATTTCATTTATTCTTGCACCCTAGGTTTGACCTTTTGGTTCACTTGGTGGTTCTAGTGAACCAAATTAGAATAAAAGTCCATAATCAATCCAAGTAGAATATAGTATTTTATATGTGCATGCTTAATATATATTTATTATATATTATTCAAACATGTTTCGCATGTTAAATAATATGATGCGTATTTTATATATATATATGTGCATGCGCACTAAACAAGATGAGACAATTAATATTAACAAGTCCCTCATGATGTAGAATAAATATTATTTATAAAATGAATTAAAAGGTTTAATTCATGAAGTAAAAAGAGTTTAATTCAATTAAATAAAATTAGAATAGTTCTAAGTTGTAACGTTCAAAGATATTTATCAAAAATATCAAACGTCGCCTTCTAGCATGGTAAAACGACAGAGTATCAATAATTATTATAACTTTGTTGTGTCACACAAGGCTTATATTAATTTTTTGAGATGTTGTTTTATCACATTTGATGTTTATAAAAGAATTGAACATTACTGTTTTGTTGTGTCACACAACGACAATCTTTTTCTCTTCAAATATAAGAAAATGCTAGGTTGGACTTAACTTGGATGTGTCACATGATCTTAATAATCCAAGAGGCAAAATAAAAGGAATTACATACTGATGTAACTGACAAGAGTTATCTACCTATTTATTTATATATAGTTTGTTGTGTTACACAAGGCTATATACATTTGAAATAGGATCCTTATTCTCATTAGCGAATCTTTAATTAGATTTGTCGAACTATATAAGGAGGGTAATATTGTTTGAAGAAAATAATGGGAGACACCATTATAAATAAAGATTTAATTTATTTTGGTAATTAATAAAATGAATGCATGATAATATTGTTATGTTTAATTTACTAACACTGCATAGCATATTGGATGCTAACAATTAATCGAACTGAATTGTTCGGTTTGATTAAACAAATTTGAGAATAGTTCTCAATGTTGAAAAGTTAGCAAATGTTCTTAATTTGCCTAACCCTGCAAACGTTGCAGACTAAGCCTTTGAAGAAGAGATTGCTATTTTAAATGGCAAGATGATGCAAAGGTGGCTCAATGCATCATTCTCGTATCTATAAGTATCGAGTTACAACGTCAACACGAGAAAATGGATTCACTTACTATATTGATGCACATTCAATAATTGTATGGTGAGTAAAGTAGGTCAATTAGATATAAGATATCTAAGGAGATCTTCTGATCTATAATGACTAATGACACTACAGTACAAATACATTTCCTAAAGATGATCAATTCGATTGATCAACTAGGAAAACAAGTTTTGTCAAGTATGGAGAGTTGAGTCATGATTCGATCTTGCAGTCACTCACTGACTTATATTCACAATTAGTTGTGAACTTCAAACATTAATAAGCTAGACGTTAGTCTAACTGATTTGCTTAAATATGTTGAAGACTGTTGAGAGTCACTTTCCTTCCTAGAAAAATCAAGTCTTACTCGTAGATGAATCTTCTAAGCAGAGGAAGATGGTCAAAGGTATTTCTGAGGAGTCAAAAAAAGTAGAAGACAAAAGAGAGGAACTAATTGACGAACATAAATAAAAGTGATCCCGAGGGCAAAGAAGTTTGCTTTCATTGTGCTAAGCTGGGACACTGGAAGAACAACTGCAAGAGAGTTTCAGTAGTTAAGTAGAAGAAGTTTAGTGAAGCTTCAGCTACAGATATAGATTTGTTCATAATGAAAAAAAAACTTTCTATAAGTCAAGTTTCTATGTAGGCATTAGATACCGGCTGGTGGTCTCACATATGCAAGTCGTTACAAAGACTAGGCAAAAGTAGAAGGCTGAACTAAAGCGGAATAATCCTGTGCGTGGGGAATAAAGCAAAGGTTGTTGCATTAGCCATAGGAACTTATAGTTTAGCACTACCTACGAGCAAGTCTATTAAGTTAGTAAATTGTTACTATGTTCCAGTTCTTAGAAATATTATTTCAGTTCCATGTGATGACAAGGAAGGGTTTTTGACATTATAATAATGAACAATCGTTGTTCTATTTATAGCAATAATGTTTTATTTAAAATTGGTTGATTACTTGATGGACTTTGTATACTTGACTTACATGAAAAATATTCTAATTTGAACAAACTAAAGACAAAGAGATTATATGAATCATACATTCATGCAACACTGTTAACTTGGTCACGTTAATGAAACAAGACTAAACAAGATTGTATAAAGATAAGCTTTTAGAGCCTTTTGATTATGAATCATATACAACTTGTGAATCTTGTATCATGGACAATTTCCATTTAGTGGACATGGAGAGAGAGTTACAGAATTGATAGAGATGGTATACACAGTTGTGTGTGGGACCTATGATAACACTTGCAATAAAAGAGTATTCATTCATTACTTTCACTGATGATTCTAGATTTTGATATATGTATTTGATGAAATACAAATCCAAATCGTTTGAAACATTCAAAGGATTAAAAGTGAAGTAAAGAAACTAAAGGCCAAAAGTATTAAAGTTCATCAATTAGATCGAGAAAGGAATACTTAAGCAGTAAGTTTCTAGATCATCTCAAGCGAAATGGTATTCTCACAGAATGGACATGGCGATGATCCATAATTAGTATTATCAATCTTTCAGTATCCTTCTAGGGTTATGCCCTAGAAACGATCGTATATCTACTAAACAAGGTACCTTCAAATTTTGTCCCTCATACATCATATGAGTTATGGATAGGAAAGAAACCAAGTCTTAAGTATGTTAAGATTTGGATTGTTCAGCTTATGTCAAAATGTTTGACAATGATAAGCTTGTAACAAGATTTGATAAGTGTAAACTTGTGGGATATCCTAAAGAAAGTTTAGGGTATCACTTCTATAATCAGACTAATTAAAAGGTGTTTGTTGAAACACGTTGGCTTATAGGAAAATAAGTTTTTTTCCTTAAATGGTTAGTGGGAGTAGAATAGATCTTGAAGAAATTCAAGAACCACAAAACACTACAAATCAAGTGAAGGAATCTGTACATGTAGATAAACCTATTGTACCACAACCAAGTCGTAAATTTGGTCTAGTATCGAAGATACTTGGAAGGTATGGATTCATCATATATGATGATAATGAGGTACGCATCATAATGGATGATGATCCAGTTACATACGATGATGCATGAGTATTAGATATTCAAAAGAAATGGTTGATGACCATAAAATCCAAAATGAGTCTTTAGAGAAAGACTAAAGCAGATGGCAAGGTGGAGACCTATAAGACCTAACTAGTGGTAAAAAGATTTCAAACAAGGTCAAGGATGACTATAATGAAACTTTTCACTAGTGAAAATGCATATATCCATTCATATTTTACTTGCAGTTGTAGCTTACTATACAAAAGGATGTATGTTTGATACAACCAAGATGATTTGTCTCCATGAAGATGGAGTAAATCAAGCATAAAAGCTATAACGATCCAATAATGGATTGAAGCAAATTTCTCAAAGAAGGAACATCCGTTTTGATGAGACAATCAAATGAGTTAAATTTTATCAAAGACGATGATGAACCAAGTGTGTACAAAGGTTAATGGGAGCATTGTGACATTCTTAGTATTATATGTTGATATACTACCGATAAAGAATGACATACCAATCCTATAATCAGTAAAGATGTGATTGTCTAAAAACTTCTCTATCAAGGACTTCAAAGAAGCATCCTAACATTCTATTCAAGATAAAGGTCTATAAAGATATATTATAAAGGATGTTCGGCTTAACCCAAGGGATGTACATTGATTCGTTAATATGTACTAGACTTGATATTGCTTATGTATGATAAACATATATTAGTTCAATTATGAAAAAGAACATTAGAAAAGAGTTTCTAATGATGGGTCTGATATAAAGCTAGAGGGCTTAACAGACTCAAGTTTGTTCATACTAACCAAAATAACAGCATATCCGTTTCAGGTAATACGATTACTTTGAACGATGCTGCAGTGAGTTGAAAAAGTTTCAAACAACAAGGAGTTATTGATTTAGTGACAAAAGATATTGTAAATAACTATAAGTGAAGCTACAAATGTGATTGTTTGGTTCAACAAGTTCATTATAAAACTAATAATGGTTTCTAGCATTAAAGGAGTTTAATTTGCCAAGGAAACTAGGTCTCATATGAAATCTAAACATGTGTTGTAGCACTTTTGTATGATTAGATGAGTCATTCAAAAGGAGACAACACCATAAAGATGGCAGGCTCTCAGTACAGCATTACAAATCCATTAACTAAAGCATTTACTAAGCAATTTGTACGCCACTTAGAGAATAATGGTATGGGGATACTAAAGGGCGATTGGCTTTAGTGCAAGTGAGAGATTGAAAGTAGTATGTCCTCAAGCCAATTACATTTGATGTGATGTGCATATACTTTGTAATCTTATTCATTTATTAATAAAAGTATCAATGCATTTCTTTATTTATGATTAATTAGCTAAATTAATTAAATAGATAAACCCATAGTTTTAGAGCAATGCTTTTAGAACCATGACGAGGATCATGCTAATGAGATCTAAATTCAAGATAGGTCAAAAACTAAAATTGTTCCTAATCATTGGATCACTAAAAAGGGGAGTAGTAGATCCAGATAGATTGGTACATACTATGGTTGCTCTTACGAAGAGGATGATTGATCTCATAATCATTTGTTTAGAGACACTAAAGCAAGTATGTAAGTGCTTATTAGAAAATAAGTTAACTGAACGTGACTCGCTCAAGGAACACCTAATGGAGTTTTACTTGTCTGTCAATAGGAGTTCCTTATGTGATAGTCATACAAATAATCTTTGGACTTGAGATCATCATAGTATCTTGTGTGTACTAAGTTATACTTTGACATATTTCTTAAGACTTATTGGTATATTAAAGGATATGCTTGGGTATAACAAGGTACACATGGAGATAGGTGAATGATCAACAAAGGATCTACCACTTCCAGTAAAGGGAGAGAATGTCCTATGCGATTCAATAAGTGACAACTCAGAAATCACTGGCCAGGGTTGAATGGAATTATAAAGGAGATTCTAATTTACATTAACTAGAGTTGTGTATTTGTGAATTGAAATGCATATGATCAAATTAAATAAGACTTGACAGAAATTTCGTGTATTATATTTGATTGGGACATTGTATGGCAGAAGGATTGAATTGTACGGTAACTATTCACTAATAGGTTCTTTTACGATCAAATGTTGAAATCTATATTATCTGGAATGTCGATTAATCGTTAAGGGGGCTTACCCTTATTATAGAATAATTATTTATTCTGAATTAAAGAGTTAATTCGTAATAAATAAATTAGAATTGTTCTAATTTATTTATTATACAACTGGTCTATAATATGGAGAACCAAAAGGGTCACACCGCAAAAGAGTAATATTTATTTTAGAAGTGGATGGCATAATTGTAATAATAAATTAAGTATATTTAATTTATACTTTGGTGATAGAATAAATTAAATAGCTTAATATTTATAGTTTAGTAATTTAGAAATACTAATTATAAATTAATAAGAGGATTATTATTATTATTATTATTATTAGTAGTAGTAGTAGTAGTAGTAGTAGTAGTAGTAGTAGTAGTAGTGTTCCTAAATGGTTTAGGAATTGTAATTATAATAATTAATTAAGTTACTAAATGGTTTAGTAATTAATTAATAAGAAGTACTCTCATTATTAAATACTTAAGTTCCTAAATGGTTTAGGAATTGTAATTAATTAATTTAGTTTCTAATTGAATTGAAAATTAAATTAAAACCCTAATCCTAAATAATTTAAGAGGGTTGACAATATCTATAAATAAAAGAAGTATTATTATAGATTAATGTTACACACTCTTTCACAAGAATAGAGAGAGTACTTCATAATTCTCTATATCTAAGGAGTTAGAGAGAGAGAAAATTAGGGCTAGCTACTCATGGTTGGGAGAAATCAAAATTCACTTCTTTAATTCATAAATCTCTTGGTGGATCACCTCTAGATGTTTCACACTTAGGGAGCTAACATTGATCCGTGGAATCTAATCGGTGAATTTGAAGAAGAATGTAAATGAGTAAAGGGAGTTGAACTTGTACCTATGGAAGCTTGGTTCTTCAAAGGTATAAATCTTTTATCCTTCCTCAATTAATAATAGTCGCATAAGAAAGATCCTGGTTATTGGTTTGTAAAAATATTTTAAAATCTAATTTTACTTGATTATGTTGCACTTATATGATTTGATTATATGTATGCCATATTTTTGCAAACCAACAGTAACTCCTTTTAATTTTGTCTCTTAGATTATAATGATCATGCATGCACACATCCGAATCAAAATTATCCATGTTACGTCTGACCTATCATTTCCATATAAGTAAAGAGAAAAATACCGTCCTTGTGTCTGCACAACAAAACAGTATCGTTCAATTCCTTATAAACATCTAATGTAATAAAGTCAATATTTGATACAAGCCTTATGTGTGCACAACAAACTCATATTAAATATTTAATCCTTTATTTTTTTTATCATGCTAGAAAGCGACGTTCGATATTTTTAATATCTTTGAACATTACAACTTTATCTTTGAGGGGTTTGTTATTATTATTAGTCTCATCTTGTTAAGCGTGCATGCACACACATACACACGCACGCACGCACGCACGCACGCACGCACGCACGCACGCACGCACATATATATAAATAGCATGCACATATAGAATACTATATTCTACTTGGATTGATTATGGACTTTATTATAGTTTGGTTCACTCTAGTCACCAAGTGAACCAAAAGGTCAACCCTAGGGTGCAAGAATAAAATATTGAATATAACTATTACATTCAAACCTGGGCTCCAACACAAATGGGTCTTCATGGTTCTTGCTCTTTAACTCTAATTCTTAAAATAATTATATCTAATCCTATTACAATATATTTTCATATAATATAGACCTTGATCAACAGTCAAGAGGAATTACACTGGAGTGAGGTAGAATTTACAATAGAAAAATTAGATAGGCGAGGTACGCAGACCCCATTAATCAAAACTCATTCATCCAAGTATCTACAAACATAAATCCAATTTCATTGGTTAATAGTCCATAATCAATCCATTTATTATCATATATATATATATCATCATCATATGTATCAATATATCATTTGTCTCATGAATAAGATCCATTCCATAAATATATCAATATCATTTAATGGGTATTTTGTTAGCATTAAATCCAATTTTAAATTTAAAATAAACTTTTTATTTTAATTATAAAAGCATCCAAAATAACTCTTTATTTCAATTTTTTAAAAGCTGCATAAAACATAAAAACGGATAAAACATCACCTTCTAGTGCAGTTGCACTGCAACATGCTGTTTTGTTTCGTGATTTTGACTGTTTTCTTCCAAAAGATATGATTTTATACCAACAATTGCCCAGATAAATTTTTTTAAACTATATATATATATATATATATATATATATATATATATCAAAGTCATAAGTTGATTGTTGGTACTATTGATGTTTTTTGTAATCTAAATAGTCATTTCTGCTTAACTGTTCATCCATTTCTTCTCATCTTTATACTTCGTTTAAATCACCTTTCTTGCTGAAGAACTCCTAGTTGGACCCGATCTTGTGTAAGTCTCTTATGTGTGAGCAGTGTATGGTTATAGGTCTTCCCTTAAGAATGTGTCTTCTTAAAATAAAAAGGCATGTGTTAAAACTTGTTAAAAGATATCAAGAAACAGTTTAAACAATTAAAATGAGTATGCTTTTTAGATCTAATTCATCAGTTAGTTCAAGGTCAACTATGTCCTTTGTACCTGATTTCATCAATCAAGAATAACATAGTTATGAAAATTTAAGTCAAGATTTGAAAAACTGGAACATACGCAGTATTGCCCCAAAAGAAATTTACCAATCAACTTTGACTAATAATTTTAGAATAAATTATAATGTTAAAAAAGTTGAAAAAATTTATGCAATTAATAAAGAACATGAAAACTGTAGTCTTTTAACTGCAGAAATAATTAAAAAGTATAAAAAGAAAGGTTATAATTTCATCCACATAGGATTAATCCAAGTTGCTGTAAAACCTTTAAGTATTAAAGGAATTATCTCAAGTATACTCTTGTGTCTAAGGGATGCAAGGTATTTAAATTATGTTTCAAATATTTTAGGCATAATGGAATCTAGTTTGCATAATGGACCTGTCCATTTTAATTACTTTTCAGATTTTACATTAAGTCTAAATGACCCTCATTTATTAAAATCATTAACTCTAAATATTAAAACTATTGGAGAAATCACCCAAATGATGGAAGGATCTAAGTGTTGGCTTTAATATTTAGACTTCATTATAAAATAATGAAAACAAATTTATATATTTACGCTTTAAGTAAATGTCCAAAAGAAAAAACTGTTTTAATTCAAGAAAGTACTAGTGAGTCTAATATCCAGGTTCCAAAGGCCATTCTTTGGAAAGATATTAATCTACCTAGTCAATGGATCTTGGAAAATGAAATTCCTCAAAAGCCAATTTCAAATAACATAATAAATTTAGATAATGTTAAACAGTACCTAGATGGAACAGTCATAATAAGTTTTGATGATTCAGGACTTATGAGATCTTTAATTTTAGAAGAAATAACTAGTACATCAGCACCTTCTAGGAAAGATTCTGATTTACTTAGTAAAACAACTCTTCAAAATATCAAGTTGAAAGGTGTTATGAATAGTGGTCAGACCAGTCATCCTTATTATGTTAATAATGAATCTATAAACCAGTCTGAAGAAGATGAACAACAGTTATCTCCTACAAAGTCATATTTTGGAACTAAACCAATTAATTCTCAGTTACTTGTTATTAACAAAGAATTTGAAGTTAATTGGGGAAACCTATACAGTGATTTTAATTCTAAAGAAAATAAAAGTAAAAGACATCAATTTCGCAAAAACCATAATGAAATTGATAGAGAAAAAATAGTTAATAAATGGAAAAAATTTATTATAAAAGAAGAAATAAACATTACTTTTTATATTTTGTATGAAAAATATTATGGTAAATGTAACGTAATTACTAAAAGTTATTGAATTAAAGAGGATAAAACAAAATTTTCATATAGCCACCCTCCTTTGGAAACAATAATAATACCAGTAAAAAATACTTCAGTTATCGCTAGTCCTTTTAAAATTTCTGATAATAATTACAATGAAAAAAAGATAATTGAACAAAATAATTTTACTAACCAGTACCTAGTAACCCTAGGAAAACAATTAGATAAAATTAAAGAAAAAATTAAAATACAACCAGATAGTAAAATTAAAAAACAAATTGAAAAATCATTATTAAATTTATCAGAACAACGGCAAGGGTTAGGTATTCCTAATAAGGATTTAGAACTTGCTAGGATACTAGAAAAATTATTTAAGAAATTAGACAAGCCTGAAACTAGTGGCCCTAAGACTTTAACTGTCATAGACAAAAACACTAGTCAAAGTCAATATGATAGTGATGATTTTACTATCAAAAAAATAGAAAATTAATTTAATAAATTAAACTTTAAAAAATCAAACCATACAAGTTTAACAAAAAAAAATTGATATTCCAAACCAACCCATCCTGACTTACAATTAGAAGAAAGAAATTTGGATAATCAATTTTCTGTTTCCTATAGTAAAATGTATGAATGGAATATTGATGGTTTTAGTGAACAATAAATTTTAAATAAATTAACTTCTTTCAATAATTTAGGACAATTCGAAATTGTTGAAATATTAACTGCTAGATTCACAAGAATTCTCAAATCTTGGTGGGAAAAACACCTTATTGAAGAAACTAGATATTACATAATTCATACTATTAAAAAAGATTATGATGGTAATCCAATTTTTGATGAATAAATAGGGATTGGTCCCCCTGATGGAGTAAACACTTTATTATACACCATAATAAAATATTTTATTGGAACTCTTAGTAACATCACTGAAAGAATAAATGACCAATTAAGTAACCTTACTTGTCCAACTTTAAGTGACTTTAGATGGTATAAAGATGTGTTTACCTCTAGAGTTATGATGAGAAATGACAATAACAAACCTTTCTAGAAAGAAAAATTTGTTAATGGTTTACCTAGTCTTTTTGCCCATAAAATTCGAGAAGAATTGAGTAAAGATTTAGGTTTCATTGATTATGATAACCTAACTTATGGGGATATAATAAGTCAAATACAGAAAACAGGTCTTAAAATGTGTATTGATTTTAAGATCAGTAAACAGGCTTATAAAGATTAAATAAATAAATAAATAAATAAATAAAGCTAAATATGAATTAGGAACTTTCTGTGAACAATATGGTTTACCCCCTATTGTTCCTTCTAAAAGAAAAATTAAACATTAAAAACAAAAAAATTTAAAAATATAAAAAAACATCATATTAAAGATAGTTATTATAAAAAGTCACCAAAACAATTAACATATAAAAAGGCATATAAAAAGAAATTTGACAAAAGTAAAATTATTTGCCATAATTGTAGAAAATCAGGCCATTACAAAAATGAATGCAAAGTTAAAGAAAAATTAAACCAGTTAAAAATATCTAATGAAGATACTGAATAGATATTAGAATTAATGAGGATTGAAAATGATTACAGCAATGCTTATTATTCTGATATACTATCTCAATCATCAGATAATTCTAGTACTAGTAAAACTGATTCTGAAAATGATAATAGTCAAAATCCTAACGTAACAATTGGATGTGCAAATAATTGCACAGACACATGTTGTACTAAAAATTTAAATGTATTAACAAAAACATTAAAGAACAAAATTTAATAATAGACTTAATTAGTAAAATAATAGATCCTCAATTAAAAACTCAGTACATGAAACAATTAAAAAAATTACTTACTAAAGAAAGTGATACTAATAAAATAGGCAAAAACATAGAAAAACTTATTTTTAGCATAAACAAAACACTTGAAAGATTTAAAATTTCAGTTAAAGAAATAACCATAATTGAATTAAATGAAGAAGTTAATAACTTGAAAAAAGAAATTTCAAAAATTAACAAGGAAATTCCTAAGTTAAAACTTGAAATCAGTAAAATCAAAAATAAAACTAATCTTAATCTTAATAACTCTTCTGATGAAGAACATGTTGAAACACCAGGTGTTAATGACCTTAACAGTAATAAATTCATATTTGAACAAGGAAATTCATTAAAAAAATTAAAAGATATTACCATCCACAAATGGTATATTAATGTCACATTAATAATTAATAAAACGTTTGTTGTTGAACTTCCCGCCTTAGTTGACACTGGTGCAGATTTAAATTGTATTCATGAAGGCCTTGTCCCAACAACATACCATGAAAAAACAAGTGAAAGATTAAGTTCTGTTAATGATAGTCAAATAGAAATAAAGTATAAATTACCTAAAGTCCATATTTGTCAAGATGGTGTATGTTTTAAAACTTGTTTTTTTTAATTCGTAACATGATAGATAAAATTATTTTGGGATTATCATTTATATATTTATTTTATCCATTTACTACTAGAACAAAAGGTTTGACAAGTCAACATTTAGGTCAAAAGGTCACATTCAATTTCATCACTAAACCTAAAGAAAAAGATCTAAGAATCATTCAGGAACAATCAATTTCTAAACATTTAAATATATTAAATAATAAAAGAAGTAATTTAAAATATTTAAAAAATGATATTAAATATATAAAAGTTGAAGAACAATTAAAAAATGTTAATTTACAAAATAAGATTAAAAAATTTAGTGATACTTTGACTGGAGAAGTTTGTTTTAATCTTCCTCATGCTTTTTGACATAAAAAGAGATATATTGTTAGGATACCTTATGCTAAGGAATTTAGAGAGCATTTAATTCCTACTAAGGCTAGACCTATACAAATGAATAATGAACAAATGGAATACTGTAGAAAAATGATTTACTCAGTAAAAAATTAATTATAAAAAATAAATCTCCTTGGTCCTGTCCAGCTTTTTATGTAATTAAAAATGCTGAAAAAGAAATAGGGGTCCCTAGATTAGTAATTAATTATAAACCTTTGAACAAGACACTTGAATGGATGAGGTATCCTTTACCCAATAAAAAAGACTTAATTAACAGAACGTGTCAAGCAGTTGTTTTCAATAAATTTGATTTAAAGAGTGGGTTTTGGAAAATTCAGATTCATGAAGAGAATAGGTATAAGACAACATTTACCACTCCTTTTGGTCATTATGAATGGTGTGTAATGTCATTTGGTCTTAAAAATGCCCCTAGTGAATTTCAGAATATCATGAATGATATTCTAAACCCTTTTAGTAATTTTGCTATTGTTTACATTGATAATATCCTAATATTTTATAATTCAATTAAAGAACATTGGAAACATTTGAATTCATTCTTTAATACAATCAAAGTAAACGGATTGGTCTTGTGATGCCCCCAAATTCGGGTCCTTTGAACCACGGGTTCGATGCTCACGTTATTATTCTACCCTATCATCACCTCCATTCATTCTAGATAATATCAAAACCAAATTTACAATAATACATAAATATCCAAGGTTCTACATACCTTTATACATACAATATATGTACCTGACAAATTACAAGAAAATAATACATTTATATTCATGACTTTTTCTTCTAGTTAAGCCTTCACTGTTTGCTAGCCTTTCCTTTTCCTTTGTCTAATTCCGATCCCTCAGCCTATTCAGGTTTAGCTGAAATATCATATTTAAAGCAAGAATGAGCATAAAATAGCTCAGCAAGTACATAAGCAAATGATGGCATGATATTTTGAAATGGTGAAAGAAAATCATTTAGAATAATCATGAATCGTTTACAATAAACTGAAGCATTTATAATAAGCCGAGTCATAAACAATGAAATTGATCATTTTCCATAAGCTGATCAACATCAATAACCTGAATCATTTGAAATAAGCTGATTAATATCAGTTCAATGTATGCACATGAAAAATATGCATAACTTTACATGATTAACTGGAAACATGAAACTTGCTTGCTGTACGGTCACAAGACTTAGAACTCGTTAAGAACAATATCAATCATAAAGACTGATATTGCCCAAGTTAGTCATAAGACTGTTTTTCAGATTAGATTTGTACTCTGGGTGATCAACCCATCATACTTTTATATTGTGTACAACATAAACATCTAGCGACGCAACCACGCCATAACAATTATGTTTTCTTTATCCTTTACTCCCTTTTTTATCAGAGTTGTTCTGTTACAGCATATCATATTGTCCGTACCACAGTAATATGGATTGGAGCACATAACAATAAATAACTGAATACAACATGTGTCATCATATGTGTCTAGCCGAAATCAAGATTGGCATCGACCTTTTTCAAAACAGTTCAATAATGAATGAACTTTACGTGATCATATAAATGCCTAATATGAATGGTTGTTCAATGAACTACAAGTGGAAGTTCAGTTAGAAGACTTATCTTTGTCCTCGTCTACTTCAACTAGTAAAATATTATCCCGTTTATAACCTATATGATCATAATATGGTTTCATGCATTAGTTATGTGCACATGCATGCCATAAGTTACTATACAAGCTACCATTTAGCTTTACATAGTCCTTAACATATAACACCTTGATCTTATGCCTTAACGTCTACCACATTAATCATTTTTATCAAATTATGATTTATATATATGTTTCTATTATTTAATATCAAAATATTTTATTTTGGATTTAAAATAATTTATTTTTCAAAACTCAGTACACGGTGACCCGGTGCCATCTTTCCTTCTTGGAACTGCGTTGGCCGCGAGATTGGCTCGGCCAGACTGCGCCCCGGCTTGCACTGATTTCCCCCCAGAGAGCTCTTCACAGCAGCACTGCGCCCCAGCGCAGTCTCTAGTGCAAAAGAGCAAAAGAGGTGGCCCCGACGCAGTACTGGTTTTTCAGAAGAAAAAAAAAATCTTTTTAAAATCCCTACTATCTTTGGTCATAATTTGATTTTCTAAGTTCCAACACTTTACATAGCACATATAACATGTATTTGACTTGTGTGGGCCTTTAAAATATTTAAAAATCATAAATTGGACTTTTTTTTTAAAGATTTCGTTTCGGTCATCGGCGAACGTTTTAAAACGTTTAAAATGGACATTTATCGTCATAGACGCCAAACGACTTCCAATTCAATTCTAACATGTGAATTTACATGAAACCTAGTTGTTTTGCCTCATTTTACCATTAATTATCCAAAATGGCCACAAATTACACATTGGTGGCATTTTGTCAACTTTATCAATTTCATACATAAACTTAACTTGAGTTCTTGAACTCCATGCACCACATAGGCAACCACATACATATTTAGCAACTTTGTGTATTCAAATAACTTCCATATGCACCTTCTAATGCACTTTATAGATTATGATTTGGTTTACATACAAATCATAGGCTAATATTTCAATTTTCTCTTAACAACTCATATTTTTCCCCCCCTTAAGGCTTATAATATGTTATCAAGCAAGAATTAATACATGTATTCAACATGTTCAACACCTTTATCTAGAATTTCATCATTTCTA
Source organism: Hedera helix (assembly GCA_947179155.2). NCBI lineage: Eukaryota > Viridiplantae > Streptophyta > Magnoliopsida > Apiales > Araliaceae > Hedera > Hedera helix. The sequence continues at coordinate 12,251,391 of OX359279.1, forward strand.
ACAATACATAACACATGATCATCCATGAATCATGCTTTCTAGCTTTTAATATATACATGAATAGTGCACCACCTTTGTTCTACCACATACAAGCTTAGGGTTTCATGTTAAACCAACCAAATAACACATAATACACATAATCAACACATGTACACCAAGATACTTGCATGGCTCTTATTCTAGCATTTAAACATATAAACACCAACTCATAAGGTTTGATCATCTTGTTACCTTCTTGTGACTCTCTTTCTTCTTGAAATAAAGCTTCTTAAGGATAGAGTCTCCACTTTGATGGCTATTCCTTCTCCTCTTAATCACTTTTCCTTGAATCCTTTTTGAACTTTATGGAACCCTAGCTCTTCTTCTTCTCTTTTGTCTCAAGAACACTTTGCTAGCAACTTGAGAAATAAAAGGTGAATACACTTGATACTTGAGACATATACATATATATGTAATATATCATCTCCAACAACTAACCATGCATTGGTTAGTTTAACCATGCATAGTTAGGGCATTCATGACATTTCACATGTTGAGCTAGGGATATCTTGGTTGTTTCTCACCACAAGGATACCATAGTCATTATTCTAATTATCAAAGGCATCATAGTCTTTTGTCAAATTCTCTAGATAATTTAATTCCATGTTATTCCTTTAAAAAAAAAATCATTTCTTGCTCATTTTTAATCCAATTCAAGTTCATTTTGATCCAAATTTATTTCATTAGACTTAAATTTTATTCTTTAATCCAATACTCCAAAATTGACTTGCCCCTTAACACTTGTCACATTCAAAAATTTAATTTTCATTAATTATAATCATATTGAGAATATTGAGAATTTTCATGTCATTACAGGTCTTATCTCCTAGTAAATGTTCTTTGTTCTAGACAAAAGTCAGATTTCTTGGTTATACTATTCATTATGGTCAAATCAAACCCATTAATAGAGCCATTCAATTTGTAGACAAATTTCCTGGTGAAATCCTTGATAAATCTCAACTCTAAAGGTTCTTAGGATCTCTCAATTATAGTGCCGAATTCTATAAAGACCTGCAAAAACAATACAAACCTTTATTTGAACATTTGCAAAATAATCTTCCTCCTTGGACATCGGTTCATACTTCAATTGTCCAAGAAATTAAAAATCATGTTAAGACACTTCCTTGTCTTGGCATTTCAAACCCTTATACATTCAAAATAGTTCAAACAGATGCCTTCGAAATTAGATTTGGAAGAATACTCATTCAAAAGTTAACTCTTACTTCTCCTGAACGGATTGTCTGTTTTCATTCTGGTGCATGGGATACTACACAAGCAAATTATTCTACTATTAAAAAAATTATCTTTAGTTTTATGTATCAATAAATTTCAAAATGATTTATTAAATCATAATTTTTTGGTTAAGATTGATTGTAAGTCAACAAAATATATTTCAGAAAAAAGATGTTCAAAATATTGCCTCTAAACAAATTTTAGCAAGATGACAAGCTCTTTTAAGCATTTTTGATTTTGATATTGAATACATTAAAGGCAGTGAGAATTCAATTCTAGATTTTCTTACTAAAGAGTTTATCACAGGTTCAAAATGAGTGTGAGAAGCACAGGTGCAGGTACCTCTAAAGGTGATGGTCGTACAGGCCAAAACAGTCAACATAGGAGAATTATGGTTCCTCATTCAGTAAATTTACCTCCAGTAATGGAGTCAATAAACAGGTTCCAAGTCCTTGGTCAAACTCTGAAGCCTTTTAATTCGGTTTTAGCTAGTAAACCTAAACCAATTGATCCTTTTTGTAGCCCAGAAACTCAAAGTGTCAAACCCAGTTACCCTATTTCAAAGTCAAAATATAAACTTGGTTTTGAAGCCAGTTTTTTCCCACTGGATGGCATTATATCCCTTTTGCTCCCTATAAGTCATTAACTTATTATAAGGATATTTTAATCTAAATCGAGTCAGTAGTCATTAAATATATTTACCAAAAAAATGATGATTTCAAAGTCCTCTACCATTCACTTTATACATTAAACAGATTTTGCCCATTACAAGTTGGGGTAGTCACCCTTCTGATCTCCAACATTTAATTAATCAAGATTTGTATTTTTGTTATTATGATTACATGGAAGCTTGACATAAGATTTTCCTATACCAAAATTCATCTTTTAGTCATTCGTAGTTCTTACAATTTGACCATAAGTTCAAGAGTCAAATCCCATTTTGGTTTACTGTTTGGTGGACCAGATATGGACCTACCATTTCCATTTTTCCAAATCTTCCCCAGCAACAAGTCACTCATTATAGTAAAACCAAATATAACCCTAAGTTTAAAGGAATCCCAGTATTACTTCAATTCACTAGTAAATATAAGATCCCTTGGATTCTTAAATGGCAATCTTAAAACCCCAGTAATTGATACAATAGTTCAACGTTCTGACCATTTCTAAGCCACAATAAGTCATCACAGTCAAGTTGACATGGTCACTAGTGTAAGACCCCAAATTTTATGAAATACAAAATTTAATTTTTCTTCATATATATTTTTTTCATGAAACAGTAAGTGGTTAAATTGATAAAGTTAAAAGTTAAGGATGTTATGTGCAAATTTTATTATGTCGAATAATATTCGTTTGGTCGGGGAATATTCATTTTGTCGGGGAATATTCGGGTCATACGACGGCGCCGAAATAACTAATTATTGGTGGACCCCATAACGGAATATTTGCCGGATATAGAAAACGACAGAAGTAACCTTTTTAAATAAAAATAGTCAACGGTGTTATCACTTTTAACTTAAAATACCGGTGATAAAAGAATAGTAATATATGATAATTCATGGTATTTTATTGTAGCACACGGTATTCTACAGTAGCACACGATATTGCACAGTGTCTCATATTATTGGTCTGATAATGTGGTCACTGCACAGTATTCATCAATAATTATTGTTACACAGTATTTTGCATTATGGATTCAATAATTGTCATAACACTGTATTTCATATCATTGAGTCAATAATTGTTGGTACACTGTATTTTAAAATTATTGAACCAAATAATTGTCACAGTAGCAAACATACAGTAATTTATATTATTAAATTAATAATAATCTGTAACGTGTTTCTTACATTATTGTTGAATTATTGTTGTAGCATTATTTTATTATATATGTTGGACCCACAGGAAGAAATATATATAATAAAAAATTTATTAATTTATTTTTACTATTTGGAATAGTAAACATGTGGGCCCTCTGTGGGGGGCACATGAGAAATGGAAATTGTGCTGAATTGGTTGCTGGAGTTAGTGAAAAGGCAGGCTGCGGAGAAATTCAGCACTGGCGTGCAGCACGCTAGTGCCACCTATCACGCATAGTAACTTATTTTCTCCTATAAATAGCTTGCTCAGCTGAATAGAAATATTACACCTAAAACATAAAAAACTTCTACATGTATTTTATGAGTTTTCTCTGAGAATGGTAAGGTTATCTTGAGTGTTTGAAAGCCAAAAGGAGTGCAGGAATTTTTCAAGTAAGTCTTTTATTAAAGAGTAGTAATTTCATAAATTCCTATTTTTCACGGTATTCACAAATCTTCGTTTAGAAAACTCTTCTTTGAGAATATTCATTTTTAAAAGCTTTCTTTGGAAGATTTATTTTGGAATATTATTTTAAAATCTATTTTAAAGTTGTTATATTACACTACAAAAATTATGTTAAATATATATAATTTTAATAGTTCATATTATACGAGTTATCATACACTTTGAAATTTATATGTGGTAAATACTAATTATATTATAAATATATAGGTTGATCAACCTCATTTAAATCAATATCCAGTCACGTGTTAAGGTAAGGGGTATCATTCTTTTCATCATCATAAATGGTATTATTTTCTTACTATAGTAAGGGATGTCATTTTCTTTCATACTCTTAAACTTACTACTGTAAGGGATTATCATTCTTTGATTCTCAAAAATAATATCGTCTCTTTTTTACTTATAAGATGTGTCATTTATTTTTATGTGTTAAATTGTGGGAATAACCTTACGGCGTTGATTACCGCATGTTTAGTGAATAACTCTTCGTATTCAAATTTTATTAAATTGTGGGAATAACCTTACTGCGTGAATTACCGCCTGTTGGTGAATAACCCTTTGTAAATTTTTTATTTGTCTCTTGTGGAAATAATTCGTGTACACGAATTATCACATGACACTTTTATTCCATATTCGTTTGTAATATCATTTTCTTTCATATTCATAAGTGATATTATTTTCATTTATACTCATAAGGGATACCATATTGTTCATCTTTCATTATTCAAACTTCCTATAGTAAGGGATATTATTTCTTTTATACTCTTAACTTACTATGGTAAGTACTATTTGGTAAAGTTTCCTGAAATGATAGTTTGTGCTTCATCTAATATCATTTCAATTGAACCTTCCTACTTTTCTAAACATTTCTATTGAATTGTAACCGTTATTCTGAACTGTGGATCTTGAATATCATTTTTGAATTTCACTCTGCATCATGTTGACAATTTGGACATTATTTGAATCTGCACAAAGTAAACTTTCGATACTTATTGTTTATCCTGTTTCTTCTGTTCATCATTTGTATCACTGTTATCTGTAATAATCATCAAGAATCAAGTTGTTGTGAATATCTGTGGCCGGGGGCACAGATGCGATATAATTGTTGAACAGATGATAGGTTAAAGGCTATATAATAGGTTAAAAGTGATATATCTGTTCGGTGTCTTTTATGACAGGTGGTGAAAGTTCTCTTTGACCCGTAGTGCAAAGATGAATTGTTGTTTGGTATGATTATGACCAAAGGCTGAATACTGGTATAATCATGACCGCTGGTGTTATATTGAATATCGTTGGCCCGTAGTGCAAAGATGAACTGTTGATTTGCACGATTATGACCAGGAACTGTGAATTTGTATTATCATGACTAATGGTATTTCAGATGATGATGTTTTCCTAAAAAAAGAAGCGAGTGGACATTATAGTCTGCATTATTCTTCTAATAGATTGTTCATTCCGCTGCTATTATTGATATGAATATTGTTCAAGAATTTAACTGCAGTTTTTGATATAAATCTTGTAGTCTATTGTATTCTATCAAGAACTCAACTGTTGAAGGCTAATGATAAGTTATTCGTCATTATCTTAGTCATGATATTTCTTACTGGGCTAGTTGAGCTCATCCTTTTTTTTTGTTCCATTGTTTTTCAACAGGAGATGAGAACATAGCTGGGTCTAGCCGGGGGATGAAGTAAAAGTCCAAGGGATAGCTATCGTAGTCTTCACGTGTTGTAAAATAGTGTGGCAACAATAGTGAAGACTTAGTTGTGTATTATTATACACTGTATTGTTAAACGTTGTACTACCTTGTAATAATTTTGTTGTAGTCTTTTGACAACTCAAGTTTAGGCTGTGTGGGCCCAGATTTGGGGGTGTCACAACCCGCATCTTCTTCATTAAATGGTGGGACAAATTTGATGTCAATAGAATTGTCCGACAAGTTCAATTAGAATTTCCAATCACCTCAGTCAATATTTCTCAGTCAAAAGATAAAGGAGTAAAAATGCAATGTCCAACAAGTTCCATTGATATTTCCAATATCAAAAAATGTTCGAGTGAAGAATTAAAATTATTAACCCAAACAATTAACAGAAAAGCTATTGATCTGAGTAAAGATAATGAATCAGAAAAGTCTTCTTCTGAAGGTTCGACAATTAGCAACGATCCTTATGGAAGTAAAACCCTTGAAGATGCTCAAGACCCTTTTGCATAATGAAATATGCCCAGTCAGTTCTCAGATTCAGTCATAATGAAGCCTCTTATCTTTTCCAAACATATGGAATCTCGAGGCAAAAGTTCCAGTCATCCATAGTCAAAAGTTGTAATCATTCCAACAACTTTCACTATTCATCTACAGTTCCATCCGCGTGAAGCTACAGTCATCGCCCTAATCCTTTCTATAAAAGAAACAATCATTTATTCAGTTCACACTTCATTTTTTCCATCTACAAGAATTCTCTCTGAGTTTATCTTGTATTCAGTAAACGAAATTTGTATTTTATTCTCAAGTAAGTTTAGCAGATGTTTTGCAAAGTTATTTGACATTGTAAATTAATTTCAATTGATATGAATTTAATTTTCTGTTAACTATTAATTTATTTTCAATTATATTCAACTATGAGGTCTCTCTCCTAAATATCCCTCTGCATCATTCATATTTTTAATACTTATTTTATACTTTGATTATTCCGCCTTCATGGCTAGTTAGCTTAATATTCAACTGTGAGATCCCTCTCCCAAATATCCCCCTACATCATTCATTTTTCATACTTGTTATTATATTCTTATATTCATTCTTATATATATATATATATATATATATATATATATATATATATATATATACGGAATCAAAAATAATTAATAATTAATAATTCACAATAAGGTTGGCTCTGATGCCATTGTTAGTTGTAGAAAAATCATAGACAAACAATCAAATTGTAATAAAGTGCGGAAGCATGGCAAAAATCATATTTAATTTATTTATTTTTTGCAATTACCTAGGATCTACCTTATGTAAAATTATTAATTGAGGAATGACAAAAGTTATATCTTTGTAGATAACCACCTTTTGCTCAACTATGAGTTCACCACCTAAATCCTTCGCATTCTTCAAGCTCCACGGATCAACATTAGTTACCCAAGCGTGTAGCTTCTTAAGACGGTCCATCAAGAGTATTATGGATTCAATAAGTAATTTAGATTCTACTAAATCTTGGGTGACTAGCCCTAATTCTCTCTCTCTCTCTCTCTCTCTCTCTCTCTCTCTCCCCCTAACTCTTTAGATGTAGACAATTATGAAGTATTTTCCAATACTTGCAATTATGTATCAACCCCGTCTATAATAAGACCCCTTATATTTATAGACTTACTCAACCATCCTAAACTCTTTAGAAGTATGGTTTTATTTTAACTCATAATCTAATTAGGAACTAATTAAATTATTATAATAATTACAATTCCTAAACCATTTAGGAACTTAATTATTTATAATACTACTACTACTTATTAATTAATTCATAAATCATGTAGGAGCTAAATAATAATAATAATAATAATAATAATAATAATAATAATAATAATAATAATAATAATAATAATAATAATAATAATAATAATAATAATAATAATAATAATAATAACAACAACAACAATAATCCTCTTACTAATTTATAATAAGTATTTCCAAAATAATAAATTATAAATATTAAGTTATTTAATTTATTCTATCACCATAGTATAAATTAAATGCACATAATTTTTTATTATCATTATTATGCCACTTATTTCTAAAATAAATATTCCTCTTTTATGGTGTAACCCTTTAGGTTAAATATTATACCGATTGTAAAATAAATAAATTAGAACAATTCTACTATTATTTATTTTGAATTAAACTCTTTTAATTTAAAATAAATAAATATATTTATTCTACAATAAGGGTAAACTCCCTTAGTAATTCATGACTTTTCGAATAATATAAATTTCAACATTTGATCACAAAGAACTTATTCCGCGAATAGTTACCGTACAATTCAATCATTCTACCATACAATGTTCCAATCAAATATAAGACATAGAATTATTGTCAAGTCTTATTTAATTTGATCATATGTATTTCGATCCTAAAATACACAACCTTAATCAATGTAAATTAAAATTTTCTTTCTAAATTACATTATGTCTTAGCCAATGACTACTGAATTGACATTTATCTAATCACATAGGACATTCTCTCACTTTACTGGAAGTGGTAGATCATTTGTTGATCTTTCACCTACCTACATGTACAACTTATTATACCCGAACATATTCTTTGTTATACCCAAATAGTCTTAAGGAATATGACAAAGTATAACTCATCATACACAAGATACTATGATGATCTCAAGTCCAATGATCACTTGTACTACTATCACATTAGGAACTCCTATTGACAGGCATGTAAAACTTCATTAAGTATTCTTTAAACGAGTCACGTTTAGTGAACTTATTTTCTAATAAGCACCTACATATTTACTTTAGTGTCTCCATACAATCATCATCTTCAACAGAGTGAGCATAGTATGTATTAATCTATCCGCATTCACTAACCTCATATTAGTGATCCTGCGATTAGGAACATTTTAGTTTTGAGTTATCTTGAATTTAGATCCCATTAGCATAATTAACATCATGATTCTAAAAGCATTGCTCCAAAACTATCGGTTTATCACATTAATTAATTCATACAATTAAAACATGGATAAATAAATATCTTTAAATAAATAATTCTTTTATTAATAAATGAATAAGATTACAAAGTACGTGCTCTATCACATTAAATGTGATTGACTCGATGACATATTACTTTCAGATCGAACAAGTGTAAATTTGTGGAATATCCTAAAGATAGTTTAGGATATTATTTCTATAATCTTATTGAACAAAAGGAGTTTGTCCCAAAACACGCTACCTTCTTAGAAAATGAGTTCATCCTTGAAGGGGTTAATGGGAGTAAGATAGATCTTGAAGAAGTTCAAGAACCACAAAATACTATAGATCAAGTTAAGAAACCTTTCCAAATAGAGAAACCTGATGTACTACAACTGATTCGTAAATTTGAAAGAGTGCCAAAAATACCTTATATGTATTATGGATTCATCATATATGATGATGATGAGGTATACTTCATAAAGGACGATGATCCAGTTACATACGATAAGGCTACGAGTATTAAAGACTCAAAGAAATAGTATTTAGCCATGAAATTTGAAATGGACTCCATGTATGAGAATCAAGTGTGGACTTTGGTTGCTCTGCTAGAAGGTATTAAGCCTATAGGGTATAAATGGGTCTTTTAAGAGAAAGACTGGAGCAGATGACAAGGTAAAGACCTATAAGGCCAGACTTGCGGAGGTTTCAAGTAAAGACAAGGAGTTGACTATGATGAAAACTCCTCACTGGTAGCAATGGTTAAGTCCATTCGGATTTTGCTTGCAATTGCAGCTTACTATGGCTACGAGATCTGACAAATGGATGTGCAAACGGTCTTCCTCAATAGGAAACTAAAAAATGATGTATATATGATACAACCAGAGGGATTTGTCTCCAAAGATGGAGCAAATCACGTATGATGGAACAAATAAAGTTATTTAATATATGATATATTTCTTAGGCATTTTAAGCAACCAGACTTATAGTGCTTTGGTGGTGTGATGAACAAAAGTTTAAACTTGAAGTTTTAGGATCAATTCTTGGGAACAACTAACTTTTTGGGCCAAATCTATTTAAATTCCATGTCATCGGTGCCACATGTGCTCCACGTGGGCAGTCAACGCATATATGGCACCTGGAGGCTCAATATCCAAATTTTTAAATAGTATGAGGTTTGATTTGCATTGACCAAAAGAAATGGGCTCCAAGTCCAAAAACTCTAGAGTTCAGTGGTCTTCCTTGCATTTAACCCATCTTATGTATGCTCAAGTTTGTTCATGTCCAGATATAGCGTATGTAATTGGTATGCTTTAACGTTACTAGAAAAATCCAGGTTTAGATCACTGGAAAATAGCTAAAAGTTTGTTCATGTCCAGATATAGCGTATGTAACTGGTATGCTTTAACGTTACTAGAAAAATCCAGGTTTAGATCACTAGAAAATAGCTAAAAAGGTTTTACGCTATTTACAGGGTACTAAGAATTTTATGCTTACATTCAGGAAAACAGAAAACCTTAAAGTTGTTGGTTACTCTAATTCTGATTTTGGGTAGTGTAAAGACGAAAACAAATCTACATCATGGTACATCTTTATGCTTTCAGGAAACCCTATTTCGTGGAGAAGTTATAAGCAGGAGTTAACTACCACTTCCAAGATGATGGCAGAATATGTGCCTTATTATCATGCTACTTGTAATGTCGTATTATTGAGGACACTTATTTAAGGACTTAAGGTTGTAGATTATATTTCAAGGCTATTGAAAATATTTTGTGATAATGATTCTGCTGTTAGTTTTTTCAACAACACAAGTTCGAGCGGTGCTGGACCCTGTACCTTGACATTAAGTATTTATTTGTTGGAGAAAGAGTTGAAGATCAAAGCACTATCATTAAGTATATTAGTACGCATGATATGTTAGTGGATCCACTTACGAAAGGCTTACCGCCCAAGCTCTTTTTAGAGCATGTTGTCGGCATGGGTTTAACTGATAGTCTTAATTAGTGAGTTACTTTGATGTAAGATAGCATTTTTGAGCTCATTATTTTAAACTTCACATTACATTTACGGTTTGTTATTCTCTTTATTGTGCACACTTGAGAACGTGTGAGCAAACAGTTATGTTTAGACCATATGAATGAGTTTAATTTATTACCACTTATTTAAACTCTATTCATACATGTTATACTTAATGTTAATCCTTGTTCTAATAAAAAGTACTAATTATGTAACTAATAGGGATCTTGTGTTAATAGTGACACAAAGATTGTATTAATTCACATTGGTGCTTTTATTTGAACAGGATGTAGACATTAAATTAATGCTTAGCCAAATTAATGATTGTAAGAGTTTTGTTTTGTATATAAATAGTATTTCGGTCAAATGGGAGAATGTTAGAATATTTTATTTTAATATATTTCCTTATGTGGCCTCTACTATTTATGAAATTATTGGCCTTACATATTGTATTAATTTAATCACTTTATTTATGGGTTTGGTAATTATGTGACTTATAAATAATATTACTGATAGTATTTGACATAATAGGCCCTAGGGTTTCATAATCTTATTGGACAATTTTGACCGTTAGTTATTTTATAAATAAAACATTTAGCGTTTGGTCTCAATTGTCGTCTCAAGAATTTTATACACTCTTATACGTCCATCCTAAGATTGAGAGAGCAATTGAAGACTTTCACCCTTAAGCGCAGCGAAATCATGATACATATAAGATGTCTTCTCTCAATTCATGTAAGTACCTAATGGGTGTGTGATACTATTATAAAAGACAGACATTTCTGGTGTATTCTCATACCTTCAGATTGCTCATGGATATGGCGTAAAATTCTAAAGTTGAGAAACACTACACTGAACTTCATACACTAAATTATTGGTAATGGTAGTCAAACTAATCTTTAGTTTGATCCATGATACCTATAGATGCCTCTTGCTCATAATGACTCCATTATTAAAAATTATGGGCTTGGGACTGGAGCTAAGGTTGCAGATATACTAACTGAGAATGGCTGGTCTTTACCTTCTTCCAATCATGTTCTGGTTAGAGAGTTTCGACTCAACTTTGACTACAACACTCAATTTGATTTGAATAAGCAAGATCAAACAATGTGGAATACCTCTATTGCTATCACAACATCTACTATATAAGATTCAATTCACATCAAAGGTCAAACTGTTGAATGGTACAAAATCTTATGGAATAAAATTCATATCCTCGTATATTCTTTTCTCACTTGGCTTGCTTTTCAAAAAGGCCTCAGGACTAAGGATAAGCTGCTGTAATATGGGCTAGACATCAACCCAACCTGTGTTATGTGTTGTGCCAACAATGAAACATTTCAACATCTTTACTTTAACTACAGGTACTCATTTCGGATTTTGTACTCTATGATGAGACTTTGTGGCTGGAGGAACTTTAACAGAGACTGGAACAACATAACAGGCCACATCATGGGGGCTTGTACAGGTCTGAATTAAGGAAATCGGTTGCTTTTTTGGCTTTAATTGTTATTGTCTATTTCATTTGGAAAGAAAGAAATTCTCGGATTCATACTAACACCAACAAGCCTGCATCATGTCTAACCCGTGAGATTTTCCATACTATTAAGTGTAAACTCCATTCCTCAACAAAGTTTGGGAAAAATGTTGTTAGAACTGGTTTAGCACAACTGACAACTGATGATTGATAACTTTGTATAGATTTACCATCCTTGGGCATATCCAAGAATGGTCATTTTTGCCGGTTCTGGGGGATGCCCAGCCCCTCTGCTTTTGTAATCCTCTTTTTTTTAATACAAATTTAAATTAGCAAAAAATAATAATAATTTATGTAATTTTTATTCTATGAAATAGCACGTTCCAATATAATTATTTAACACAGAGAAGCTAAGGAAGGAAGTACAAAACCTATTCACATAGAAACTAGAGTTGAAACCAGATGATCTTTGAGGCTGTGGGGACAAATCGTACTAAGCGGAATATAGAGGTACTTATGGCAGAACCTAATAGTAATTTGTGGAAGGTGTTTCAAACTGGAATATAACCAAGAGGTCATTTTAAAGCATCAACTCACAGCCAAAATCTAGAGTCTTTAGGTGGTAATATTACTACGAGGGATTATGAACAATGATCAAATCCCAGCTAGGAAAATTGCAATTTAAACTTAACTTTATAAACCAACCAGCTATATCATTTTCAAAAAGAGTTTAATCTACTACTAAATAAAGAAAGTAGGTAAGTTTTTTCACCTTACTTTTGACAGGTTCCCTTCAAGATTTGTACAAATAAGAGGCACTACATTCTGGTGAGAATAATAATTAAAAAAAAATTATTAAATAACTTGAAATTTAAAGTGTCAAAGGTCACAATGTAAACATTGTTGATTTATGGGCTAGAGAAGCTAATGTTTCAAGATTTATGGTGATGTTACCTGATAAACAAATGAAAGAGCAATTATGGGTATACTTCTTGGAATGGCTGCCAAGTTGGCTTTCAGAAGAGCATCCCAATGCATGTCTCCAGTTGCAGCTACCTAATAATAAAACATCTCTTGTGTTTTTTAAAGAAAGTGAACTATTCTTCAGGATTCATATTTGTTTTACCAAGGAATATTATTCATATAAATTGGATGTGACCACAGAAGAAAATGAAATATGACTACGCAACGTGAATACAAGAATCTTTTTTTTTCTTTCTTGTTTTTGTTGATTTATTGATGTGAAACTGCTACCCCAAGAAATTCTAGAGATCCAGCATTTAATTGAACAAATTATTATAGGAGAAACTATTAAGGTTTCATAATGATGAAGCAGTATACTATTTAATTTTATCTGGTCAAAATTATGCTTAAAACCTTAAAACTGCCCGACCCTTGTGAATGCCTTTACCACAATCATGCACAGTTTTTGCAAGAACGTGAGCATTAGCACCTTAAAGATATTGGAAGAAACAATACTATTGTTAATCATTTCATTTTTGACTTGTTAGAACACCAATGCTAGTGACCTATGTAGAGGTTTTTCTATAGTTATTGATGCCTCTCGTGTTTTTTCGTGGTGAACAAAAGATGACACAGAACATAGATCATTGAAATCATCTCTAGTTAAAATAGATGAGAATAATCTATTTCAGTATGATCGTACAATAACAAATTTGAGGTATATTAAAGTACATCAGTGAACAATTATCCCAGCTATATTTATAAGCATAGACGTACATTTAATTATTTTATCTATCTATTTCCTCGTGTTCATCATCTGCATCGTTAAGCAAACATGTCAACACTAATAATCAAAGGTTTAAAGCCGGGAACTGCAATACCACATACCCCTTTGTTGTAAGGCCGGCGGCAGCTATGGAGGTTCTGAGTGGTGATAACTGATACGCAGTCAAATAAGGTAATGAAAAGAATGCAGGTCAACACGAGGAGTACATAGGATCCTTTGTTATCATCTTCCATGAACATCTCATTTTCACTCTCATCTTCTGAGAAAGGGGCTAAGTTTGCGTACTCTATTATACAATATTAGTTAATCTAAAATGTCTCAGCAAAAATAATTATCAATTACACTCATTGCATTGACAAGTTGACAACGTTCATGATTTGTTCATAAAATTCGGTGTTTAATATCATAAAAGCTGCCACAAAAATAATCCACTAATATAACCATTGCACATTGCAAAAATGAAAATAAAAGGCGATTTTATATACAGAAAACACTGTCACAATTAACTAATTTCGCCAATAAATTGTGGGAATTACCACAAGGGCTGGGAAAGAAGTGAGGATACCAAATACTAGAACTCCATTAACTGCTCCTATAAGTCGCTGGCTACATGAAATACAAGTTTGGAATCACATCAACTATTTGCTCGAAACCATATAAAATTCTAATCTATAATTCACAAAGAACATTTTTGCAATTGATGAAGTTGCATAATGAAAAGGATAAATTCAAATTTTTTTATAATTTTTTATTTGTTATTACACGAGGGTAGGAGGTAGCAACAATAGTGTATTGTGTATTAGCCCAGTAGCACCTTAACCACTACAAGGACTGATTAGAGGGGACAAAGGCCAGATACAAAGGGGAGGAAACTACAGGTGCTCCCTCAAGCCAACCTTCACCCCCAACTCTCGAGTTACTGAATATATAGTGGATGAGACATTGATCAGAGATTAGGGAGCATTAGACTGGGTGAGCTGAGGATCCAAGCCAATATTTATGCTTGCTGGCCTCTGGCTACTACCTTTCGATGGTCGAATCAGACTAGATGGGTGAGCCTTGACTTCTAGTGTAACACCTCATTCCCAACTAGTGGAAAGAGAGGCTATGCACAAACGAACTCTAAGCAGAATATCAAAACAAAAAGAAAGCTCTCTTCACACTTGCCCTTGAATCCCCTTACAAACATGCCGGAAAAAAAATACAGCATGAATCAAATGCCCAGTACGGATAAAGAAATACAAAAGAAGTAAAACTGAAGTATAAAACGAACTGAACAAAATACGAATGATAATCTTAAATATTAAAGTAAACAAAAAACGAAAATATCAAAGTTTGAACAAAGGTATAATTAAATCAACATAATTAATCGAAACAAATAGAAGGCTGAATACTGATCTCAAAATATATCTTGTCACACAAGCAAGTCAAAATAATGCCGCGCAGTCGAGTCAAAAGAATGCTGAACTAAATTGAACTGAAATGAATAACTAAATCAACTAAACTGAAACGAATAACACAATAAAATAATAGGTTGAATCAAAGTGGTTGGTGTTATTTAATACCGAGCTCAGAACAAAATAGAAATATACTTTGTCACAAAGACAAATCAAAATATTGTCACACGGGCAGGCACACATTGGACTACAGATCCAAATGTATGCAAAATCGAAAATGTGTGTTCAGCACAGACGTCACCAATCCGTAGAACAAAAACTAGAACCGACTCATACGTCTCCCACAACAAAACACCAAATGGCCAACTCCCATCAGAACACATAAAATGAAAACGCTTTGGACTAATCACACTGCCACATAAGTGTCATGCCTTGGTGCAAAGAGAACATGCTTGTGGTACCTCCATAAGTGATTATAGCTCAGGTATATCTTACGGTACATTCTAACAAAAATATCATATGACAATACATGTGACACAATACTAACAAAGGAATTATAATACGCATATGGTAAACTGAAACGAATCGACACAAAGACCCCCAAATATATTAGCATGTACGTTTCTACAAAATACAAGTTATAAATTTATGAATATCTAAAATCAAGCAAAACTATCATTTGAATTCAACTAAGAACAAAGTATTGAAATAATATCCAAATTTCTAAATAAAGAGCAAAACGAACGAATTAAGATTAAAGAAATATCGTTGAATGAGTATGGAATCCGTACCTGAAATAAGTAATGTAATACCTGAAATTATATGACAAAATTGACTCATTAAATTTCCTCTGTCGGAACTAATTAAACAAAATAAATGAACAGATAAATAAATAGTTAATCAATTGATTAAATTTTACACATTTTATTTCTCTTAGGCGAATCTAAAATATTTCCGTTCTAAACAAAATTATACCTAAAGTTATACATATATAAATATTTTTATTATGGTGACGTATATATTAATAAATAATAGACTTCTTGTTCCTTCTGAAATACATATAAGCATATTTACAAAAAATTTCTTTCCATTTTTAATTCTATTACAAATAATAATAATAATAATAATAATAATAATAATAATAATAATAATTATTATTATTATTATTATTATTATTATTATTATTATTATTATTATTATTTTCTGCAAACACTATAAAGTTACAAAAATACTAAATTAATATCCCAAAAAACTAATTATTAACAAAGATATACTAAAATATATAAACTAACAAACTAAATAACATACAAAAATTAAAATTACAAAAATTAAAACTAATACAGAAAATTAAATAATTACACAAAGAAAAAAAAAACATACCTGAAATTATGAGGTTCGCAGTCCGCCTATGTCCTCGACATCAAAAAAATTAACTAAGGAGGTCCTTACAAAAAGGTCCTCACACAAAAAGTTCCTCACAAAATATGAGTTACATAATGTTTGGTATATAAAACTAAAAGGGGGGTGAAGTCATATATATAGGTAAAGGTAATCGAAGGTTTTAAGAGAATGGGCGATGTGGGACAAAGGAATAACCGGGTATTACATTACCTCCCCCTTAAAAAGGTGTAACGACCCCGAAATTCGACCCATTTTATTCCCTTTAATTTTGTATTTATTATACATTATTTTTCTTACGTCCAAATTTCGGTTCGTTAATTAATCTTCAATCTCCTTATTTAACCCATAATTTGACATTACCGTCATCAATTACCAAATTTTTTTGTATAAATTTTTCTTTTTCTTTTCTTAATCATTGTATTAAAATATTTGGATATTTCAAAACTTAATTTCTCGATCCTAGTCCCTGGATCACAACCTTTACTTTTACTTTCTTTTACTCGTATTATAAAGCTCATCATTTAAAATTTACTATTATTTATCTTCATACAATATTTCTTGTTGCATCATTCGTAATCAAACATATAATAAATTCTATCGTAACAATTATCCTGATCCATCACAATTCATAATTAAACTTCTATCATATCCAGATTCAACGTATATATACATACAATGTATCACAGTAAATTAACAAATTTCTCACATTGAATTATAATATTAACAATATAACAATCACGTTTTCTACCTTCTAGGCAATTCATCTCTAACATAATCCAATATTCTTGAATTTCATTTCTTTCCTGCAAAAATGTTTATTAAACAAGTAATGAGCACAGT
The DNA here is from genome assembly GCA_947179155.2 of Hedera helix. Lineage (NCBI taxonomy): Eukaryota > Viridiplantae > Streptophyta > Magnoliopsida > Apiales > Araliaceae > Hedera > Hedera helix. The sequence goes on from OX359279.1 coordinate 12,268,555, forward strand.
GGCTCAGCAAGTTCAACAGTTCATGCTTCACGTAGCACATACCTTAACATGCTTGGTGTGTGTCATATATCATGTGTTTGTGCTTCAATTATAGTAATATATCTCATATCGTTGCACAAAGAACACATTGTGATCATATTAAACACGTATCACATAACACATAATTTGTATGCATTTAAAACAAGAATTGCATATCATAATAGTTCAACATTAAACATAAAAGAGACTGAAGAACTTGCCTGGCATCCAGTTATTTAAATTGTTAGCTCAAACCCTTAACTCGATCAACCTATGATCATAAAATAATCAAATAATAATTATTTATCCTCTTATGATATTAATTTAATTAATTAATATCATTTCTGGGCCAATTACTTAATGATATGGTTAATTATATTAACCTCGTTCCTTAATAAATTAGTTTAACTTAATAACCAATGCCTTCACTACGGACAACCCGGCTTATCGGATAAAATTTAACATTTTAGGTTGTCCGAAAATTTTATTTAACCATTTTCTATCTTTAACCTTATTGGATTAATATTTAAATATTAATCCCCAATATTTAATATTTTTACAAAAATATTAAATTTAATGCTCAAACATCATTTCTATATTTTTAGTATTTTTCTATAATTTTCTATGATTTTTAAACATTTATTTAATTCAAAATTGATTCTGGGGGCATTTTGGTAATTTCCGCGCCCTTAGGGACCCATCCGACATTAACAGAAAAGATCCGGGGCATTTTCGTAATTTTCGCGGTCTTGGGGACCTAACCGAAATTTTCCGGAAAGTCCAGGGGTATTTCCGTAATTGACCGAAGGTCAGGGACACGTTCGGTAATAGCCGGAAAGGCCAGGGGCATAACCGTACTTTCACCACGCGCGTTGGCCGCGCATTGCGCGCAGCCCCCCTCCAGCCAGACCAAACGACACCGTTTGGTCTGCTGTGGACGAACCACAACCGCGCATGGCGCGGCCCTGCCCCCTGTGCTCCAAAACGACGCCGTTTTATTCCCAGCGTCCGAAAAAAAATAGGCCACCTCGCATTGCGCGGCGACCCTATTTCTTCTTCTTCCTGCTGCCGCAAACAGTGTACCAACTTTGCAACATAATTCCATTTTTGCTCCAAAATTTCACAATAAAACTACCCAAAAATTATATAATTCACACATATACATCTATAAATTATTTAGAATGATTATTCTATTTATTTTCTAATTTTTCATGAAAATATTTTATTACATAATTACCAAATAATAATAACTTTTTACCTTCCAAGCTTGAGATTTCCTTTCTTGAAGCTTCCAATATTTTCTTCTTCTCCCTCTTGGTGTAGCCATGGTGGTCGGATGATATGGTGGTGGCGGGTGGCGGTGAGAGCAACTTAGAGAGAAAAGATTTCCTTTTTGCTTTCTTTTATTTTCTTTTCTTTCTTCTCCTTTCTTTCTTTCCCTTTTGTTGGCTTTTATAATACTCCAAGTTGCTTTAAAAAATTTCACCGACTTAGCCCCTCTCTCGAACATTCCAATTTCGGGTAAATTCCAAATTTGCATGTAATTTAATTAATTAAATACATTACGTAATTATTACGTGTAATAAATATTTTATATAATATATATAAAATATTTATTTTAATTCACTAAAAATCATAACATGATTTATAATTAATTTTAATACCTCTTTTGGGTACCTTACTTGACAAATTTTGTACACGTATAATGTCATGCATGTAATTATATGAGATAATTTATACCTCCAAAAATCATAAAATAATTCATATGACTTATAAAAATTATTTTTCATAATTTTTCGCTTCGTTACTTGGACAACATGTTACATTAACATGTTCACGTTTCTGAAATATTATCCTTCATAAAAGTCATAATAATTTCATTATACATAAATATAATTTTTAATAACTTAAAACATTCTTTTTTCTTATTTATTATTTAATTTCTTCAATATTTACAATAATTTCTTTATATATAAATTATATAATTTAATATTATATAATTTATATATTTACATTCTCATTTCTTAAATAATTTCTTAAATTCCTCCATAATTATCAATAAATCAATATTTTCACATTTACTAACTCTCATTATTTTAATTTTCTTATATAAATTATATAATTTATTCTTATATAATTTATATAATTATAATTTCCTTTATACACTACATTAATTTTCTTATATAAATTATATAATTCATTATTATATAATTTATATAATTAAATTTCTTCTCAATCAAATTCTAAATTTTCACCATAATTCTTAATTAAATCTAAAATCAATAATTATAATTTTATTAACTTCCTCATTCGCTTTTCATTTAAAATTGGATTAATTTAATTATTAATCCCTTAATTTTTCATAATTAATGAAATTTATAATTATCAATTAAACATTCACATATATAAATATACATATTTAAATCTTACTTCTCACATTACCATATAATTTCCTGTAAATCTAAATTTTCACATTTTCATAACAATTTAATTGTACAAATTAATGTACATTTATCTGAAATTTCTCTTATTCTTAATAAATTATTTTTAAACAATTTATTTACTTTTCAATTACTTTAATTCAATACCATTTATCAAAATTTCTGCACAGATTTAATTTACTAATTAAATCTCATCCCATACCTTAAATCACATAATATCACAAATAATTAAACAACCTTGATAATTCTGTTAATTAAATTTTTATTTAACATTATTAAAGAAATTCTGAAATTTCGGGGTTCCGAAAATTCGGGTCCTCACATTCTTCCCCCCTTAACAGGATTTCGTCCTCTGAATCATAATTGCCGTGATAATCATATGTATTTTATTCATAGCACCTTGCTACACATTTATTTTGATAAATAACAACTAAATCCATAATAATCATATATTTCCTCATTAATTTCCATAACTCGCATGGATAACACCATAATGGTCAGAATATTTAAATTCTTAACTTAATTCATAATTCCTTTATAATATTACATTTCACAATTCTCTAGAATTTTATTAATAATACTTTAATTCATTTCTTGATATACTTATCAAGATTGTTTTTCATTCTCTGAAAAGTTTCATTTCTTTAATCATACTTATCATTACCCAATCAACTTATTTCATCATTCTTTTCTTAATTCATATAAATCTTCTTCATATTTCATAAATCATTCCTTAATACATCTATTATTCAATACTAGGCTTTAAATGCTAATCTTTGCTTAATTCATCATAATCTTTATTTGAAATTATTTCAAAATCTTGGGGTATCACATTCACCCCTCCTTCATAGAATTTCGTCCTCGAAATTTCTATGTATTAATATCTCATTCATTTACAACATACACATTTATTCTGCATTCTTTCCACCTATCTTGTTTTCCTTCCTTTCTCGCAGTCATTGCACATTGCAATTTTCTAATCCATCACATTTCATAATTCCTTTACTTCACAATATTACTTTCCTTAATGCTCACATTTAGAAAATACTACCCCATCCTACCATCCAATCTTCATAAGAGTAGATGAATTTAAAAATTTTAAACAAAATTTCTTATTTTGGACAAACTTTCATAATATGCTGAATGAACATTTATCCCGGTTTACAGTACTTCGCTCCCCGAGTACTTCATACTGCAAACCCTGACAGTGGATCAATTTGTCATTAAAGTGATGGATGTTTCACCATACCTTAGAACGCCAGATGATCAGTCTGCAATGCCTGTGTCTTGATATGCCAGGTGACCATTCGATCAACCTGCAACATTCTTAATCTTTTTGTTCATCTCAGCCTTAGAATTCATTCAAAAGAAATTTATTTAGTTATAACTTTCAAAGAATACGAAGTCAATAATTATAATTTAAAATTTGTCTAGCTGAATCAATAGCTCAGACTTATATTTCTTCAACGCTTGTCTAGCTAGATCAATTAGCATAGACTTACTTTTAACAATTTAGAACTCGCAGAAATTTTTAAAACATTCATCATGTCAAAACTTTTCAAAACGTCTAGCCGAGTCAAATGGCATTGACTTATAGCTTTGACATACTTTTACAATTCAAAATCATTTATGACTTCATGTTACCACGTCATTTTGACAGTACGTTGAGGATTCCGTCGTTAATAATTCCTACACCATAAACCATACTTTATGGTGTTGAATCATCTTATAACGAAATAGTACTGTACCGTCTCAACAACACGTTGAGCATTTCGTCATTAATCACATCTACACCGAGCCAAAAGGTGTATGGATGATTCTTTTGAAATACATTTTGATGTTAAAAATATTTTTATCTAGCCAAAACAAGTAGCATAGACACTTTTTAAATCGTTTAAAAAAAAATATTTCATTTATATTTTTAAAGCACATTTGTGCGAAATTAACTTGAGGTCAAAATTTTTGAAGTCTAGCAAAGCTAGAAGATTGGGAATATCCTAAATTCCCTAACATTTTAACACATCTGCCACCTTCGGTTCTTTCACGTAATAATATTATTTATTGCTAGGACTATTGTTATTTATCATATTAAAATTTCTAACTACTCCAACTTTCTATAACCCCCGTATAGTTCATCAAACTTGCCACACATTATGAGTCCAGGAACTTACCACAAGAATATGAGTTTTAAAGTTTATCCTAGCAATACGTAGTCTGAGAACATATCAAAGACTATCCATATGCTGAGGGGCTCAAAACATACCATACGATTATGAGTCATGGACTTACCATATGCATGAGTTTTAAGAACCCGTGCCTAAATATTATTACCTATCAAAACTGCTAACGCGACTCTAACATTTCAATGATTATCACATAGTAACTAAGTAAACACAAGTCCTCTGCCCATACAAAGGATTGTGCAACTCAGTCACTACGTGAGTCCTCAATTGAAATTTCGTACCCAAACTTTCTGCCCCCTTATCATAACATTTCTGTCATTCATTCTTTATCTCTCTCTGAATTCTTTTTGTACTATTTCATAGTACCATATCTCTTTATAGCATTAAGCTATACCTTGTTGACCATTAACAGGTCTTTCTATTATTTCATATTCTCACTTAATCCCATCATGACCTTACCTTACAATCCATTCCTTACTCGTTTCCCTTATCTCATGATCGTATCGTAGTACGATCCTCTTACCATTTATGATCATGTTATTATGATCTCTTCCTATACTTTTAAATTTTCTTGTAATCTTTACTGCTTAAATCAGGTATCCCCTGATTATCTTTGAGATTCATCTTTGAATCATTTCAAATATTCTTTCAGTTATATTCTTAATTGAACTTATAAATTTTCTCAATTCATTACTTTCATTCAACTCTTTCTTAACATCTTTATCTCTTTCTTATAATCTCCTATCTTTCATATTTCCTTCACTTTAACCCATATTAGAGAACCGTATCTCATAACTTATATCTTTCTATTTTAATTTCCCCCATGTTCGTCAAACTTATCACGTATTTGGACTTAGGAACTTACCAAAATCATATGGTTGAGGAGATTGTCCTAGTCAGGCCATAGTCGCCCATTCGCTAAAGGGGCTCCACCATATAATCATGAGTCACGAGTTTACCATACGCTTGAGTTTTCAGAACACTCAACTAACTGTACTCTTTCTTACTTTAGGTTATAGCATAAGGTATCATTTTCCTAAGGGTTATAACCTCTAGCTCTGATACCAACTGTAACGACCCCGAAATTCGACCCATTTTATTCCCTTTAATTTTGTATTTATTATACATTATTTTTCTTACGTCCAAATTTCGGTTCGTTAATAAATCTTCAATTTCCTTATTTAACCCATAATTTGACATTACCGTCATCAATTACCAAATTTTTTTGTATAAATTTTTCTTTTTCTTTTCTTAATCATTGTATTAAAATATTTGGATATTTCAAAACTTAATTTCTCGATCCTAGTCCCTGGATCGCAACCTTTACTTTTACTTTCTTTTACTCGTATTATAAAGCTCATCATTTAAAATTTACTATTATTTATCTTCATACAATATTTCTTGTTGCATCATTCGTAATCAAACATATAATAAATTATATCGTAACAATTATCCTGATCCATTACAATTCATAATTAAACTTCTATCACATCCAGATTCAACGTATATATACATATAATGTATCACAGTAAATTAACAAATTTCTCACATTGAATTATAATATTAACAATATAACAATCACGTTTTCTACCTTCTAGGCAATTCATCTCTAACATAATCCAATATTCTTGAATTTCATTTCTTTCCTGCAAAAATGTTTATTAAACAAGTAATGAGCACAGTGGCTCAGCAAGTTCAACAGTTCATGCTTCACGTAGCACATACCTTAACATGTTTGGTGTGTGTCATATATCATGTGCTTGTGCTTCAATTATAGCAATATATCTCATATCGTTGCACAAAGAACACATTGTGGTCATATTAAACACGTATCACATAACACATAATTTGTATGCATTTAAAACAAGAATAGCATATCATAATAGTTCAACATTTAACATAAAAGAGACTGAAGAACTTGTCTGGCGTCCAGTTATTTAAATTGTTAGCTCAAACCCTTAACTCGATCAACCTATGATCATAAAATAATCAAATAATAATTATTTATCCTCTTATGATATTAATTTAATTAATTAATATCATTTCTGGGCCAATTACTTAATGATATGGTTAATTATATTAACCTTGTTCCTTAATAAATTAGTTTAACTTAATAACCAATGCCTTCACTACGGACAACCCGGCTTATCGGATAAAATTTAACATTTTTGGTTGTCCGAAAATTTTATTTAACCATTTTCTATCTTTAACCTTATTGGATTAATATTTAAATATTAATCCCCAATATTTAATATTTTTACAAAAATATTAAATTTAATGCCCAAACATCATTTCTATATTTTTAGTATTTTTCTATAATTTTCTATGATTTTTAAACAATTTTTTAAACATTTATTTAATTAAAAACTGATTCTGGGGGCATTTTGGTAATTTCCGCGCCCTTAGGGACCCATCCGGCATTAACAGAAAATATCCGGGGTATTTTCGTAATTTTCGCGGTCTTGGGGACATAACCGAAATTTCCCGAAAAGTCCAGGGGCATTTTCGTAATTGACCGAGGGTCAGGGACACGTTCGGTAATAGCCGGAAAGGCCAGGGGCATAATCGTACTTTCACCGCGCGCGTTGGCCGCGCATTGCGCGCAGCCCCCCTCCGCCCAAACCAAACGACACCGTTTGGTCTGCTGCGGACGAACCACAGCCGCGCATGGCGCGGCCCTGCCCCCTGTGCTCCAAAACGACGTCGTTTTATTCCCAGCGTTCGAAAAAAAATAGGCCGTCGCGCATTGCGCGGCGACCCTGTTTCTTCTTCTTCCTGCTGCCGCAAACAGTATACTAACTTTGCAACATAATTCCATTTTTGCTCCAAAATTTCACAATAAAACTACCCAAAAATTATATAATTCACACATATACATCTATAAATTATTTAGAACGATTATTCTATTTATTTTCTAATTTTCCATGAAAATATTTTATTACATAATTATCAAATAATAATAACTTTTTACCTTCCAAGCTTGAGATTTCCTTTCTTGAAGCTTCCAATATTTTCTTCTTCTCCCTCTTGGTGTAGCCATGGTGGTCGGATGATAGCATGGTGGTGGTGGGTGGCGGTGAGAGCAACTTAGAGAGAACAGATTTCCTTTTTGCTTTCTTTTATTTTCTTTTCTTTCTTCTCCTTTCTTTCTTTCCCTTTTGTTGGCTTTTATAATACTCCAAGTTGCTTTAAAAAATTTCACCGACTTAGCCCCTCTCTCGAACATTCCAATTTCGGGTAAATTCCAAATTTGCATGCAATTTAATTAATTAAATACATTACGTAATTATTACGTGTAATAAATATTTTATATAATATATATAAAATATTTATTTTAATTCACTAAAAATCATAACATGATTTATAATTAATTTTAATACCTCTTTTGGGTACCTTACTTGACAAATTTTGTACACGCATAATGTCATGCATGTAATTATATGAGATAATTTATACCTCCAAAAATCATAAAATAATTCATATGACTTATAAAAATTATTTTTCATAATTTTTCGCTTCATTACTTGGACAACATGTTACATTAACATGTTCACGTTTCTGAAATATTATCCTTCATAAAAGTCATAATATTTTCATTATACATAAATATAATTTTTAATAACTTAAAACATTCCTTTTTCTTATTTATTATTTAATTTCTTTAATATTTACAATAATTTCTTTATATATAAATTATATAATTTAATATTATATAATATATATATTTACATTCTCATTTCTTAAATAATTTCTTCAATTCCTCCATAATTATCAATAAATCAATATTTTCAAATTTACTAACTCTCTCATTATTTTAATTTTCTTATATAAATTATATAATTTATTCTTATATAATTTATATAATTATAATTTCCTTTATACACTACATTAATTTTCTTATATAAATTATATAATTCATTATTATATAATTTATATAATTAAATTTCTTCTCAATCAAATTTTAAATTTTCACCATAATTCTTAATTAAATCTAAAATCAATAATTACAATTTTATTAACTTCCTCATTCGCTTTTCATTTAAAATTGGATTAATTTAATTATTAATCCCTTAATTTTTCATAATTAATGAAATTTATAATTATCAATTAAACATTCACATATATAAATATACATATTTAAATCTTACTTCACACATTACCATATAATTTCCTTTAAATCTAAATTTTCACATTTTCATAATAATTTAATTGTACAAATTAATGTACATTTATCTGAAATTTCTCTTATTCTTAATAAATTATTTTTAAATAATTTATTTACTTTTCAATTACTTTAATTCAATACCATTTATCAAAATTTCTGCACAGATTTAATTTACTAATTAAATCTCATCCCATACCTTAAATCACACAATATCACAAATAATTAAACAATCTTGATAATTCTATTAATTAAATTTTTATTTAACATTATTAAAGAAATTCTGAAAATTCGGGATTCCGAAAATTCGGGTCCTCACAAAAGAATTCCGTCTCCAGAATCATAAAAAATGGGACGAACCTAATTATTAAAAGATGCGAATACTTCGCTCGAATAGAATTTTTCACAAAACTATAACTGGCGAAATGATTTTTCTCCTGAATCTTTTCAACAGATAATGCACTACATGCAACAGATGATAATGATAAACTCTTCAACACTGAGGCACGAAATATGTTATGCACTTGAGCTAACTCTAGAGGCAAAATTAACCGAAATGCGACTTTGCCAACCATTTCTAAAATCAATGGGACAATAAAATGCAGACTGAGTAGTTCTCCCTAACCCCTTAAGAGCTTCAAAATATCTCAATCTCAATTCGAATTAATTCTCAAATATTATTACTCTGAAGAATATACCACTAAGATATTTAAATCACCATATTAAACTCCAAGTCACATTCCATTATCTACATAAACAAACTGTCTACTCTAAACTATTCAAAGTCTCAAAATCTATTGAATTTCATCACTTAATATATAACCATTTAAATAAATCAATCATCTCTTAGTGCAAACCTTAATCCAATAAATTCCAAGATCTTCTCATACTATTACAAAATCTTCATACAACAAAACTCCAAAATAGCTGCAAAATTGATCATTGGCCTCCATGATTAATCTAATTACCTCAAATATCTATAACTCAAGTTTACTAGAGATCATCTATACATACTTAATAGTTGTCACTTATCATACTGTCCCATCAATATACATACCTCACATCATCCACGAGGTTAACACAAATCTAACACAACCCAGGTCAAATCCTTAAGTCTAAGATCTTAACAAATTGTTACTAAAGCACTCTAACGATTAATTCTCCAAAATCAAATACTAGCTAATACAAATACTCATATCATAACCATATTTCAAAATATAGCTTTATTTTTCTTAATACTCCAATCACAATTCTTAACTAATATCCTTACTCTATCGCATAGCAATAATAACCTTGGCAAATTATCTCACTTTCCTCACATCAACTATAAATCAAAAACAAACTAGCATTTGGTCAAAATCAATACCAACCAAACAGAGAACCAAATCGAAACAAACTTCTACGCCTGCCTAGTGATCAACCCATAACTCATAGATCAAGCCTAAAGGCAATCTACAGAATCATAACCTAAGCTCTGACAGTCAATCCCAAGAATCATATCAAAGCCGTACATATGCATCAACAGAAAATTAGCCCCGCGAATCTTATTTCCAAATCTAATAGAATATCCTCAAAAATAAATCAGAGATAATAAAAATTCTCATCAGAGTAGCAATAAACATAGCAGAATCTAAGAACAGAGATGACACCAAGATGTCGAACAAAAGAATTTACAACAATCGAATGAATAAAATCAGTATCATAGAAGCCTCACAAACAGAAGTGAGATTAATTAGAGACAAAGTCGAATACAAACTTAATATGATAGCTGAACAGAATATCAAACAGAACAAAAACTTAACCTAAATGTCTACGCATAACTCACAGATCAAACTTAAATAGATTATTATTATTATTATTATTATTATTATTATTATTATTATTATTATTATTATTATTATTATTATTTTCTGTCAACACTATAAAATTACGAAAATACTAAATTAATATCCCAAAAAACTAATTATTAACAAAGATATACCAAAATATATAAACTAACAAACTAAATAACATACAAAAATTAAAACTAATACAGAAAATTAAAAAATTACACAAAGAAAGAAAAAGAAACATATCCGAAATTATGAGGTTCGCAGTCTGCCTACGTCCTCGACATCAAAAATTTTAACTAAGGAGGTCCTTACAAAAAGGTCATCACACAAAAAGTTCCTCATAAAATAAGAGGTACTTAATGTTTGGTATATAAAACTAAACGGGGGGTGAAGTCTTATATATATATATATATGTGTGTGTGTGTGTGTGTGTGTGTGTGTGTGTGTGTGTGTGTAAAGGTAATGGAAGGTTTTAAGAGAGTGGGCGATGTGGGACAAAGGAATGACCGGGTATTACATTACCTCCCCCTTAAAAAGGATTCCGTCCCCGAAATCATAAAAAATGGGTTGAACTAATTATTAAAATATGCGAATACTTCGCTCGAATAGAATTTTTTACAAAACTATAACTGACAAAATCATTTTTCTCCTGAATCTTTTCAAACAGATAATGCACTACATACAACAAATGGTAATGATAAACTCTTCAACACTGAGACACGAAATATGTTATGCACTTGAGCTAACTCTGGAGGCAAAATTAACCGAAATGCGACTTTGCCAACCTTTCTAAAATCAATGGAACAATAAAATGCGGACTGAGTAGTTCTCCCTAGCCCCTTAAGAGCTTTAAAATATCCCAATCTCAATTCGAATTAATTCTCAAATATTATTACTCCAAAGAATTTACCACTAAGATATTTAAATCACCATCTTAAACTCCAAGTCATATTCCATTATCTACATAAACAAACTGTCTACTCTAAACTATTCAGGGTCTCAAAATCTATTGAATTTCATCACTTAATATATAACCATTTAAATAAATAAATCATCTCTTAGTGCAAACCTTAGTCCAACAAATTCCAAGATTTTCTTATACTATTACAAAATTTTCATACAATAAAACTCCAAAATAGATGCAAAATTGGTCATTGGCCTCCATGATTAATCTAATTACCTCGAATATCTACAACTCAAGTTTACTAGAGATCATCTATATATACTTAATAGTTGTCACTTATCATACTGTCCCATCAATATACATATCTCACATCATCCACGAGCTTAACATAAATTCAACACAACCCAGATCAAATCCTTAAGTCTAAGATCTTAACAGATTGTTACTGAAGCACTCTAACGATTATTTCTCCAAAATCAAATACTTGTTAATGCAAATACTCATATCATAACCATATTCCAAAATATAGCTTTATTTTCCTTAATGCTCCAATCACAATTCTTAACTAATATCCTTACTCCATCGCATAGAAATAATAACCTTGGCAAATTATCTCAGTTTCCTCACATAAACTACAAATCAAAAACAGACTAGCATTTGGTCAAAATCAAGACCAACTAAACAGAGAACCAAATCGAAACAAACTTCTATGTCTGCCTAGTGATTTACCCATAACTCACAGATTAAGCCTAAAGGCAATCTACAAAATCATAACCTAAGTTCTGACAGTCAATCCCAAGAATCATATCAAAGTCGTACGTACGCATCAACAGAAAATTAGTCCCACGAATCTTATTTCCAAATCTAATAGAATATTCTCAAAATAATTCTGAGATAACAAAAATTCCCATCAGAGTAACAATAAACATAGCAGAATCTAAGAACAGAGATGACACCAAGATGTCGAACAAAAGAATTTACAACAATCGAATGAATAAAATCAGTATCATAGAAGCATCACAGACAGAAGCGAAATTGATTAGAGACAAAGTCGAATACAAACTTAATATGATAGCTGAACAGAATATCAAATAGAACAAAAACTTAACCCAAATGTCTACTCATAACTCACAGTTCAAACTTAAATAGATTATTATTATTATTATTATTATTATTATTATTATTATTATTATTATTATTATTATCTATCAACACTATAAAGTTACAAAAATACTAACTTAATATCCCCTAATACTAATTACTAACAAAGATATATCAAAATATATAAACTAACAAACTAAATAGCATACAAAAATTAAAACTAATACAGAAAATTAAATAATTACACAAAGAAAGAAAAATAAACATATCCCAAATTATGAGATTCGCAGTCTGCCTACGTCCTCGACATCAAAAAATTTAACTAAGGAGGTCCTTACAAAAAGGTCATCACACAAAAAGTTCCTCACAAAATAGAAGGTACTTAATGTTTGGATAAAACTAAAAGGGGGGGTGAAGTCATACATATAAGTAAAGGTAAGAGAAGGTTTTAAGATAGTGGGCGATGTGGGACAAAGGAATGACCGGGTATTACATCTAAACGACCACTACTCGGTGGTTGTTTTCATATATGTATGTGAAAGAAAATCAAGTACTCCTCCAAGACAAATAGTAAAAATAGGACATTTTCTACTAGGTCTACAATAATAACAAGAAAGTGAGAAATGGTCAGCAACGCTAAGAGTTCCTTTACAAAAACACTGGCGTATAAAACTTTTAAATCGATGTGAAAATATAATGAATATAATAACATCTGCACACAAATATGCACATAGGTGAAACCAATTACATGCATAGTAAACAAGAAAGAGTTTGTATGTTAGACACGAATAATAATCTACTCTAAATACTAGAAGTAGCCCCACAATAACTCTACCCAGTGGATATTATCCTAACAACGACCATTGCTTTCGTATGTCAGCCAATACTCCTTTCAATTGAAATTTCTAGGTGAAATAAATGGCATGATTTTTGATAGAGTGAGACCGTTTGTAGTAAAGAGATGTTTGCAATTGTACTTACAAAAACAAAGTTACCTTTCTAATAAAATAAAATAAAACCACAATTATATGATTAAAACTGAAAAGGCAAAGAAAAAGATTAAAACAACACCAACCTTCCAAAGTAACAAAGGTCGCCCAAAAGCAATGAAAAAAGCATTGCACTTTCCCATCTGCAATTATAATGCTTCCCATCAAGACCTAAAAAGCATACGAAAATACTTGTGATATAATTCACTAAAGCACATATGACCAATTTAGTCATTCAACGGAACCACATAATTAATAAAATTAAAACAAAAAGGTGATATGTCATATAATCAATACTTAGGCATCGGTAAAGCAGATTAACAGCTATGGTAATTTCCATTAGAATAACTCCTATTACTCAATGCTAACGTAGTGGCTACCTGAATTTCTATTATATTGGTTATATCACATCCTGTAACAAACTTGAAATTGTGATGATGATAGGATTGTGCAGAAATTGTAACAGAGTCCCAAATCCTATTAAAGATGAGATTATCAAGCCGGAAGAATAAAATAGTTAACATATTTAAAAAATATTATATTTAATGATGTATAATTTTTGTTGCAAAATGTAATAGAATGTCATGACCTGTGAGTGAAGACTACTATGTAAAGTGTGTAATAGATTAGTTAATTAATATTATTATCAGTAAATGGTATGAATGTTATTAGACAGTGAACGCCAGATCTGTAGTAATGAGCACATAGATATGGGGCGTCATAATTGTTTGCCTAATTTACCACTTAGGAAATACACACAAGTATACGCGATCGACTAATATTATAATGGCAAGAAGAGTATCATTCTCAAAGAGAATTAATTAATAATAATTACCAATAACTAACTCTTAATTAAATTAATTTTGTTTAAACAACTGATTTAAACTATAAAATAAAAATTAACAACTAAACTATTCTAATGACAAGCATTAAAATCAGATTTAAAAATTATAATTTTTCTCAGTGCTTCATTTAAAGCTCCTCACTCCCTTCTTAATTAAATAATTATATAGAATCATTAATCGAGAATTCGTTAATATTCATACGTCTCTCCCCGATGGTCATATTAACATATCCTCTCTAAATATGACACTATGTGCAACAGAATTGGAAAAGAATATCTTAGCTAAATAAACCATTATATTCCTATAAGATTTAAATTAACAAGGATTTTAATATCAGATTTTCTTTAAGATTACATATGATATATAGGTATATTCATATCCTAAATACGAATCATGAATTTCATCTCATGCAGAATAACACAACATATGTTATCATATTTAGATCTAAACCTATAATCCATCTTCCAATTTCATATAGATTGTCCCATTAATTACTGGTCAGTTAATTAATACATGAATGTACAAAATATGATAAACGATTCATATATAATCATAGTGGTGTGATGTCGCGAGCACCCAAAAATAAAATCTTACTTTTGAAAAATAAATGTGTAGTAGTGCAAGTAAGAGTCGAACCCACAGAGAATGATTAATTTAATTTTATATTTTTGCAAATAAAAATATGGGGGTTTTTGAATTAAAAGAAATAATTTAAATAAAACTAATTAAAATAAATATGCAAGAAATAAATAAAAATAAAAAGTCTTGGTTTAAGTTAAAATCCACCATCAAGAATTTACAACTGATCACTGATGCAAGAATAAATCAATTCATATTTTAAATATTCAACGTGGAATAATTACTCCCATTCGAATAATTTTCCTATCTCTCCTTAATTTTAGTTAAGCAGAAACAAGCGATCTAAATAACCCTTACTACTAAATAATCTCAGACAAGCGCTAAAGATTTAACCTAGTAGCAGCATAAAGAAATAGAGAGATCGTTGAACTAAACAACACAATCCAAGCGTCTGCATTTAATTTAGATGAATATTTTTCCTAAGATAAAATAATTATTAACCTTAGTTGCTTCGCAAATTAAAGTGACCAAACAATTACGGATTTGATATTTAATTTAGCAATAGATTTCAACGAATAATAAACTAGTATGCATCCTAGCAATTAAACGAATTAATCATAAAATTAAACACAGAAAAATATTCAATACTCAAAATATAAATTGAACAATTAAAATAAATTAGATCTCACAGTGTATAAATCTTGATGGCTTCAATCACTTAAACCAAGAAAAAGAATTTAGCTACTCATAATAATAGAGAGCATCAAAGAATAGAAGAAAGAATTTTTATTCTAAAAAAGTTGTTTGTTACAATGTGCCTCAAGCCCTCTATTTATAGGCTCCAAAATCCTCCTAACCCTAGTAGGATTTACAATTAAAAATAAAAGAAAAAGAAAATAATTATTTTCCTAACCCTAATTGGAATTAAAATCCAATTTGGAATCAAATTAATGCTAAAATCGCGAATAATCCCGTTTCCGCCAAATTAACGCGCAACCAAACGCTGCCTTCGCTACAGTGCTACGCGGAAACGCCAGCCCGCGCATTGCGCGGACTCTCCTTTAGCTGAAACGGCGTCGTTTCAATGTAATACGCTGTTCCGGTTTTTTTCCACCGCACGCGTGGCGCGGTAACTACTTTCTGCAAAACGTCGCCGTTTCATCTCCGTGCTGCTGACATCACTATCCCCGCGCAATGCGCGGCCGTGATTTTTCCGTTAATTTACAGTTTTGCCACCGGTGCTGGTTAATTACGATTTTGGCCTCAGATTCTTGCGGAATTTGCATTTTTGCCCTCCGATTTTGCTGTTTTGACAGTTTTGTCCCTCAAGCTTTGCTGAAATTACAAAAATGCCATTAGACTTTTATTTCCCTACAAAATGAAATATAAAATAAATAAAAATAATATAAAAATACTAAAAATCCTAAAAACACATAATAATAAATAAAACACCTAAAATACTAAAAATAAATAAAAACACATAAATAAAAATAAATATAAAAATACAATAAAATTACCTAAATTAACATAAATTAACTAAAATCCTATAAAACCTATTAAAACCAAAATAAGCTAAATAATTAAACATTTAAGCACACAATAAATATAAAAACTAAGTATTGAGGAATAAAAATAACATATATTTTAACCCTATCAAATACCCCCACACTTAGCTTTTTGCTCGTCCTCGGGCAAAACAAAAATAGAAACTATAAAAATAAAACTAATAACCAAACAACTTACTTGAGCAACAGATCAATATAAATTTCAACATCAGCCTCAAAGATTTTTGAATGATAACTCAAAGAAAATTTCAAAACCATGCAAAATCTAGAAATTCAACAGATTTATCAATTTTACTTTAATCAAGACCTTTTGTGTGTGTGTGTGAATCCAAATGTATCAAAATAATTAAAACTCAGATAAGTCTAGGCTATTAATTACCTTATAAAAGACATACAACAAAACTCAATATACTTATTTTTCACATCACTCTTTGCTAATACAGACAAATATAAATCAGAAGATCAAAAGGCTTATAATCAAAGAAACACACTAGGATTATGCATTTTTTTTTCTTTCAAATATTTTTTCATCATTTCTTTTTTCTCATTTAATGGGTGCATTTTATGCTCCATCCCATTTTTTTTTTCTTTCTCTTTTTTTTTTCTTTCACGGTGAGTGCATTTTATGCTCCATCTCACCAACGAGTGCGTTTTACGCTCCATCTCGTTTTTTCATGTGTTTATGAGTGAGTGCGTTTTACGCTTCTTCTCAACCCACCAATATTTTCAATAATAATCCTATAAAAATTACCTAAATCATCTCTTCCAAATTATATTTTGTCTTATATTTTACTTCAAATAATGATCAAATAAAATATAGAGTTCAAAAATATCTTTCATAAGCATTTAACTATTTAAACTTTCTCTTCATTAAAACTAGCTCAAACAATTGGATATAAGTGCATAAAAATTAAAGGGATCTCAAACAAAGTAATAACCAATAAATAGTCAAAAATTCAAACTAAGCAAAAATTTATCCTTTTTCCAAGAGTTATTAAAATAAAAATCAAAATTTTATCATTGGCTACAAATTAAAATTTCAATTAACTTATTGCTCAAGTGACACATCCTAAAAAAAACTACCCCATTTTCGTAGGAAACACGGTTACACTTAGCATGTGCAACAAGCCTTTAAACCCCAAGGTTACCCAAGTGGACGAGTTTTGTCTCGTGAGGGTTTGCAGTGAATATACCCACAAAATTCAAAATTTCAAAATTTTTAAAATTCCTTAATTTTTTTTTTTAACAAAAAATAAAACAAATATTTTAAAAATAAATAAATAAAACAAATATCCTAAATCCCTTCCCCCACACTTAAAATTTACATTGTCCCCAATGTAAACTATAATGCAAAGAAATATGCACAAATAACTATTAAAAAGAAAAAGGAAAGAAATGCAAATCTGTTTTCTTGGGTTGCCTCCCAAGCAGCGCCTTTGTTTATTGTCATTGGCTCGACAGCATGCTTTCCCCTTTGTTTTTAAGTAGTATAAATCGGATCCTCAAGATCCACTTTTTTCGAGCCGTCTCCTCGGAATCCCTCATAGAAATGCTTGAGTCTATGACCATTCACTTTGAATACTTTAGAAGTTTCCAAACTTTGAATTTCAACTGTACCATAAGGAAAAACATTAGTCACAACAAAAGGTTCATCCCAACGAGAACGCAACTTACCTGGAAACAACCGAAGTCGAGACTGGTATAGAAGAACTTTGTCACCAATTGTAAATTCTTTTCTAGAAATCATCTTGTCATGAAAAGCCTTTGTCTTCTCCTTGTAAATTCTTGCATTCTCATAAGCATCATTGCGAATTTCCTCCAATTCTTGTAGTTGCAACTTCCTATGCTCTCCGCTATCACTTATCTTCATATTAAAACTCTTAATAGCCCAATAAGATTTGTGCTCTAGCTCCACAGGTAAGTGACATGGTTTTCCAAATACTAATCTATAAGGTGACATACCAATAGGCGTTTTATAAGCCGTCCTATACGCCCATAAAGCATCATCCAAGCGCAAACTCCAATCTTTTCTGCTCGGATTGACTGTCTTTTCAAGAATGGACTTAATTTCTCTGTTCGACACTTCCGCTTGTCCATTAGTTTGCGGATGATATGCAGTCGACACCTTATGAGTGACATGATACTTTTTCAACAAAGCTTCCACAGTTCGATTGCAAAAATGAGTGCCTCTATCACTTATTAGAGCTCTAGGAATTCCAAACCTGGAAAATATGTTAGTACGGAGAAAATCTGCAACAACTTTGGAATCGTTAGTCCTTGTGGCCTTAGCTTCCACCCATTTTGAAACATAATCGACAGCAAGTAAAACATAAATATTACCAAAAGATACAGGAAACGGTCCCATAAAGTCAATGCCCCAAACGTCAAAAATTTCACAAAAGAGTATGGGAGTTTGCAACATCTCATTTCGTTGGGATATATTCCCTGTCTTTTGACAATTACAACATGACTTGCAAAATAAATAGGAATCTTGGAATAAAGATGGCCAATAAAAACCACAGTCAAGTACTTTCCTCGCTGTTTTCTTAGATCCAAAATGTCCTCCACAAGCATACGAATGACAAAAAGTGAGAATATGATCAATTTCAGTTTCAGGGACGCACCTTCTAATTACTTGGTCCGCACAATGCTTCCATAAGTATGGGTCATCCCACACGTAGTACTTTGCTTGACTTTTGATTTTATCCCTTTGAGCTTTAGACAAATTAGAAGGCAAAATGTTAGTAACCAAATAATTGACAATATTTGCATACCAAGGTGATTTTTTATATGCAGAGAACAATTGTTCATCAGGAAATGTCTCTTCGAAAGGAAGTTCATCCTTAGTATTTGCCAGACGACTTAAGTGATCTGCAACACTATTTTCTGACCCTTTTTTGTCCTTGATCTCCAAATCGAATTCACTTAAGAGAAGTATCTGTAACGCCCCCGAAATTCGGCCCACTTTATCACCTCAAATTTCGTATTTATTAAACATTATTCCCTTAACGTCCGAATTTCGGTTCGTTAATAATTCTTTAACCACCTTCTTGAATCTCTTTAACTGATTTGGAAATCAATAATTACTAAATTTTCGGTATAAAATTTTTCTTTTTCTCAATTCAATCGTTGTATTAAAACGTTTGGATATTTAAAATCCTTACATTTCGATCCTAGTCCCTGGATCGCAACCTTTACTTTTTCTTTCTATCATAATGCTCAACATTTAAAATTTAATGTTGATTATCTTTCTGCAATTATTCTTTTTCTTATAATTCATAATTAGATCATTTAATAATCTCTATCATACATCTATTTAGTATCATCACAGTTCAAAATTTAACTTTACGTGTCCTGTCTGGATCCCATTTATACATGCATATATCACATCAATACAACTTTGACAAATTATCCACATTGGATCATAATATAAACATTTAATAATAACTTTCACAACCTTTTAGGAAAAATCCTTCTCTATGTCTCTATATAATCTGATATTCGTGAAATTCATTTCTTAACCTGCAAAAGTTTATTAAGCAAGTAATGAGCACAACGGCTCAGCAAGTTCAACAGTTATGCTTCACATAACACATACCTTATCATGCTCTGTGCGTGTCATAAATCACGTGTTGTGCTTCTACTTGAGCAACATATCTCATATATAATCATATCTTTGCACATAGTACACATTGTGGTCATATTAATCACGTATCACATATCACATAATTTGTGTGCATTTAAAATAAATATTTCATATCATAACATTCCAACATTTAACATAAAAAGGACTGAAGAACTTGCCTGGATTGCGGAATTAAATAATAAATATCCCTTCTGTACAGCTTCTCGTACAGCCTTCTTTGGCATGAAATTTTTCCTCTAGATGGCACCAAATTCGTTCTTTCTCTCTTGGTGGCTATAGTCTCAGTTGGTGGTGCTTATGGTAACTTCCGTTGGGGGCGGTGGTAGCTTCGGACGGTGCTAAATATAGAGAGGGAGATGTTTTGTTTTGTTTTTATGTGCATGCCTTTTTCTCTTCCTTTTCCTTTATATAATTATAAGTATTAAACTCATTTAAAGATAGCAAGAATTCCACCGCCTTAGACCAATTTCGGATAATCTCTCTCGAACATTCCACGTAAAAAAAAAATCAAACATGCAAATAATTTATTTGTATACATTATGTAATTATATCGTGTAATAATTATTTTACATAATGTATATAAAATAATTATTTTAACATTCCAAAATTCATAATATGATTTATCCTTAATATTAATAGCTCTTTCGGGTATTTTTCTTGACAAATTTTGTACACGCATTATGACATGCATGTAATTATTTGAGGTAATTTTTACCTCCAAAAATTATAAAATAATTCATAGAACATATACAAATTATTTTTCATAATTTTTCACTTCATTTCTTGAACAACATGTTACATTAACATGTTCACGTTTCTAAAATATTATTCTTCATAAAAGTCATAATAATTCCATTATGCATAAACATAATTTTTAATGAATTTAAAACATTCCTTTTTCCTTAATTAATTTCATTTCTTTACATTTCACATTACTTTCCTTATATAAATTATATAATTTATTATTATATAATTTATATAATTAAACTATCCCTTTTTATAATTTCTATTTCATACAAAATATAATTTATAAAATCTCTTTCATCTTTATTCAATTTAATCACCTTATATAAATTATATAATTATTCTTATATAATTTATATAATTATTAATTTCTTCATACATCACTTTAATTTCCTTATATAAATTATATAATTTATTATTATATAACTTATATAATTACATTTCTTCTCCATTAATTTCTAAATTTTCACCATAATTCTTAATTAAAATCTAAAATCAAAAATCACAATTTCATTAACTTCCTCATTAGCTTTTCATAATTTTCTGGATTAATTTAATTATTAATCCCTCTATTTTCATAATTAATGAAATTTATAATTATTAATTAAACATAAAAACTCATATATATACAAGTGTATATATATATCTAATTCATACATTTCACTTTACCTCGTAACATTATTTAAATAATACCTTCCACATTTTCACAATAATTTTTATTGCACAATTTATTGTGCCTTTACAAGAAATTCCTCTTTATTCTTCGTAAATTGTATTTAAAACAATTTACTTACTTTTTAATTATTCTAAATCAATATCATTCATTACCATCACTGTACCAATTTATTTTACCATTTAAATCCATTCTCATCCTTTCAATTGCTTACAAAATATCAACCATAATTAAATTTAGCAATCCTGCTAAATTTATTAATTAAATTTCTATTATTAAGGAATTTTAAAAAATTCGATTCCTCACATTCTTCCCCCCTTAACAGGATTCCGTCCTCGGAATCATAATTGCCGTAATATTCGTACGTATTTCACTTCTATCACTTTGCTATATCTTTACCTTGTTGAATAACAACAAATTCCATAATAATCATATTCTACCTTTTTAATATCCATAACTTACATGGATAACTTCTTAATGATCTTTACTGCCAGAATATTTAAATTCTTAACTTAATTCACAATTCCTCTGTAGTATTACATTTCACATTTCTCAAAAAATTTATTAATAAAACTTTAACTCGTTTCTTGATATACTTATCAAGATAATTTCTCATTCTCTGAAAATTTCTTTTCTTTAATCACACGTAATCTTACTTCATTCATATATTAGACCTCATTCATATTCTGCACATTCCTCATTCTCTTCTCAATTCATACTCATGAATCGTCCTTTCATTTCATAATCATTCCTTAATACTTTTATCGTTCAACACTAGGTTTTAAATACTAACCTTTACTTGATTCATCATAATCCTTATTTGGAATTATTCTGAAATTCCTGGGGTATCACATTCACCCCTCTTTCATAAAATTTCGTCCTCGAAATTTCTATGGATTAATATCTCATTCATTTGCAACTTACGCAATTATTTTACATTCATTTCGCATATCTTTCTTTCATTCATTTCTCACAATCATTGCACATTGCAATTTTCTAATCCATCGCATTTCATAATTTCTTTGCTTCACAATTATTGCATTCATTCTTGCTTACAGATAAAAATACTACCCCATCCTACCATCCAATCTTCATAAGAGTAGAGGAATTTATTTTGAAAACTTTCATATTTTGCTGGATGAACACTTATCCCGGTTAACAGTATTTCACTCCCAGAGTACCTCATACTGCAACCCATAATGAATTTTCATAATATTCTGAACATGATCCCGATTTACAGTACTTCGCTCCCCGAGTACCTCATACTGCAAATCCTGACAGTGGATCAGTCTGTCATTAAATGATGGATGTTTCACCATACTATGTCTTTCTATGCCAGGTGATCATTTAATCAACCTGCAACATTCTTAATCTTTTTGTTCATCCCAGCCTTAGAATTCATTCGAAGAAAATTTTTATAGCTTTCAAAGAATATGAAGTCAATTCATTTCAAAATTTGTCTAGCTGAATCAATAGCTCAGACTTATATTCCCTCAACGCTTGTCTAGCTAGATCAATTAGCATAGACTTACTTTTAACACTTTATAATCCGCAGAAATTTTAAAACATTCATCATATCAAAACTTTTCAAAACGTCTAGCCGAGTCAAATGGCCATGACTTATAGTTTTGACATACTTTCATAAATCAAAATCATTTATGAGTTCATGTTACCGCATCATTTTGACAGTACGTTGAGGATTCCGTCGCTAACAATTCCTACACCATAAACCGTACTTTATGGTGTTGAATCATCTTATGGCGAAATAGTACCGCACCGTCTCAACAACACGTTGAGCATTCCGTCATTCATCCCATCTACACCGGGCGAAAAGGTGCGTGGATGAGTCTTTTGAAATACATTTTGATGTTAAAAATATTTTTGTCTAGCCGAAACAAGTAGCATAGACACTTTTTAAATCGCTTAAAACATTCATTTGTATCTTTCAAAGCACACTCGTGCCAATTCAACTTGAGGCCAAAATCTTCGAAATCTAGCAAAGCTAGAAGAGTGGGAATATCCTAAATTCCCTAACATTCACCTTCTGCTTCTTTACTTAAATATTAACTTTATTGCTAGGACTATTTTCATTTATCATATTAAATTTCTATCTACTCCATCATTCTATAGCCCCCGTATAGTTCATCAAACTTGCCACACATTATGAGTCCAGGAACTTACCACAAGAATATGAGTTTTAAAGCTTGTCCTAGCAATATGTAGTCTGAGAATATGTCAAAGACTATCCATATGCTGAGGGGCTCAAAACATACCATACAATTATGAGTCATGGACTTACCATATGCATGAGTTCTAAGAACTCGTGCCTAAATTTAATATTAGTTATCTATCAAAAATTGATAGCGCGACTCTAACATTTCAATGATTATCACATAGTAACTGAGTAAACACAAATCCTCCGCCCATACAAAGGATTATGCAATTCAGTCACCACATGAGTCTTCAAGTGAAATTTCGTACCCAATCTTTTTACCCCCTATTTCATTTCTGTCATTCATGAACATCATTCTCTGAGTTCTTCTTGTACTATTTCATAGTACCATATCTCTTTATAGCATCAAGCTATACCTTTTTCGACCATTAATAGGTCTCTCTGTCATTTCACATTTCATTCATGTCTTATCATTCCTTGAATTCTTCTTGTACTATTTTATAGTACACTTTCTCTTTATAGCATTAAACTATACCTTTTTGACCTTTATTAGGTCTCTCTGCTCTTTCACATTCTCACTTGATCCCATCATGACCTTGCTTTACAAGTTATTCCTTATTCGTTTTTCTTATCTTGTGATCGTATCGTAGTACGATCCTCTTACCGTTCTTGATCATATTATTATGATCTCTTTCTATGCTCTTTAGATTACCTTTTCATCTTTATTACTTGAATCAGGTATCCCCTGATCATCTTTGAGATTCATCTTTGAATCATTTCAATTATTCTCTCTCAATTATGTTCTTAATTGAACTTATAAATTTTCTCAATTCATTACCTTCATTCAGATATTTCTTAACATCTTTATCTCTTCCTTATAATCTTATCTCTTTCATATTTCCTTCACTTTAACCAATATCTGAGAACATCTTTCTCAACTTATATCTCTCCATTCTCATCCCCCCATGTTCATCAAACTTCTCACGTATTTGGGCTCAGGAACTTACCATAATCATATTGTTTGAAGAGCTTGTCCTAGTCAGGCCATAGTCGCCCATTCGCTAAAGGGGCTCCACCATACAATCATGAGTCACGAGCTTACTATACGCTTAGGTTTTCAGAACACGCAACTAACTGTACTCTTACTTAGGTTATAGCCTAAGGTATCACTTACCTAAGGTTTATAACCTCTAGCTCTGATACCAACTGTAACGCCCCCGAAATTCGGCCCACTTTATCACCTCAAATTTCGTATTTATTAAACATTATTCCCTTAACGTCCGAATTTCGGTTCGTTAATAATTCTTTAACCACCTTCTTGAATCTCTTTAACTGATTTGGAAATCAATAATTACTAAATTTTCGGTATAAAATTTTTCTTTTTCTCAATTCAATCGTTGTATTAAAACGTTTGGATATTTAAAATCCTTACATTTCGATCCTAGTCCCTGGATCGCAACCTTTACTTTTTCTTTCTATCATAATGCTCAACATTTAAAATTTAATGTTGATTATCTTTCTGCAATTATTCTTTTTCTTATAATTCATAATTAGATCATTTAATAATCTCTATCATACATCTATTTAGTATCATCACAGTTCAAAATTTAACTTTACGTGTCCTGTCTGGATCCCATTTATACATGCATATATCACATCAATACAACTTTGACAAATTATCCACATTGGATCATAATATAAACATTTAATAATAACTTTCACAACCTTTTAGGAAAAATCCTTCTCTATGTCTCTATATAATCTGATATTCGTGAAATTCATTTCTTAACCTGCAAAAGTTTATTAAGCAAGTAATGAGCACAACGGCTCAGCAAGTTCAACAGTTATGCTTCACATAACACATACCTTATCATGCTCTGTGCGTGTCATAAATCACGTGTTGTGCTTCTACTTGAGCAACATATCTCATATATAATCATATCTTTGCACATAGTACACATTGTGGTCATATTAATCACGTATCACATATCACATAATTTGTGTGCATTTAAAATAAATATTTCATATCATAACATTCCAACATTTAACATAAAAAGGACTGAAGAACTTGCCTGGATTGCGGAATTAAATAATAAATATCCCTTCTGTACAGCTTCTCGTACAGCCTTCTTTGGCATGAAATTTTTCCTCTAGATGGCACCAAATTCGTTCTTTCTCTCTTGGTGGCTATAGTCTCAGTTGGTGGTGCTTATGGTAACTTCCGTTGGGGGCGGTGGTAGCTTCGGACGGTGCTAAATATAGAGAGGGAGATGTTTTGTTTTGTTTTTATGTGCATGCCTTTTTCTCTTCCTTTTCCTTTATATAATTATAAGTATTAAACTCATTTAAAGATAGCAAGAATTCCACCGCCTTAGACCAATTTCGGATAATCTCTCTCGAACATTCCACGTAAAAAAAAAATCAAACATGCAAATAATTTATTTGTATACATTATGTAATTATATCGTGTAATAATTATTTTACATAATGTATATAAAATAATTATTTTAACATTCCAAAATTCATAATATGATTTATCCTTAATATTAATAGCTCTTTCGGGTATTTTTCTTGACAAATTTTGTACACGCATTATGACATGCATGTAATTATTTGAGGTAATTTTTACCTCCAAAAATTATAAAATAATTCATAGAACATATACAAATTATTTTTCATAATTTTTCACTTCATTTCTTGAACAACATGTTACATTAACATGTTCACGTTTCTAAAATATTATTCTTCATAAAAGTCATAATAATTCCATTATGCATAAACATAATTTTTAATGAATTTAAAACATTCCTTTTTCCTTAATTAATTTCATTTCTTTACATTTCACATTACTTTCCTTATATAAATTATATAATTTATTATTATATAATTTATATAATTAAACTATCCCTTTTTATAATTTCTATTTCATACAAAATATAATTTATAAAATCTCTTTCATCTTTATTCAATTTAATCACCTTATATAAATTATATAATTATTCTTATATAATTTATATAATTATTAATTTCTTCATACATCACTTTAATTTCCTTATATAAATTATATAATTTATTATTATATAACTTATATAATTACATTTCTTCTCCATTAATTTCTAAATTTTCACCATAATTCTTAATTAAAATCTAAAATCAAAAATCACAATTTCATTAACTTCCTCATTAGCTTTTCATAATTTTCTGGATTAATTTAATTATTAATCCCTCTATTTTCATAATTAATGAAATTTATAATTATTAATTAAACATAAAAACTCATATATATACAAGTGTATATATATATCTAATTCATACATTTCACTTTACCTCGTAACATTATTTAAATAATACCTTCCACATTTTCACAATAATTTTTATTGCACAATTTATTGTGCCTTTACAAGAAATTCCTCTTTATTCTTCGTAAATTGTATTTAAAACAATTTACTTACTTTTTAATTATTCTAAATCAATATCATTCATTACCATCACTGTACCAATTTATTTTACCATTTAAATCCATTCTCATCCTTTCAATTGCTTACAAAATATCAACCATAATTAAATTTAGCAATCCTGCTAAATTTATTAATTAAATTTCTATTATTAAGGAATTTTAAAAAATTCGATTCCTCACAGTATCCATCTTATCAACCTTGGTTTTGCCTCTTTCTTTGTCATCAAATAACGAAGAGCTGCATGATCAGAATAAATAATAATTTTAGTACCAAGTAAATAAGATCGAAATTTTTCTAAAGCAAAAACGATAGCTAAGAGTTCTTTTTCAGTAGTCGAATAATTTCTCTGGGCATCATTCAAGGTCCTCGAAGCATAATAAATTGCATGAGATGCTTTCCCAACTTTTTGACCCAAAACAGCTCCTACTGCATAATCACTTGCGTCGCACATTATCTCGAAAGGTATGTCCCAATTCGGAGGTTGAATAACTGGAGTAGTGGTCAATAATTCCTTCAACTTATCAAACGCTGTCTTACACTCCTTGTCGAAGTTGAAATCCGCATCCTTTTGTAGTAATTTGCATAGGGGTGATGCTATCTTGGAAAAATCCTTTATGAATCTCCGGTAAAAACCTGCATGTCCAAGAAAAGAACGCACTTCCCGCACACTAGTGGGATAAGGTAGAGACTGAATAACATCAATTTTTGCTTTATCTACTTCAATTCCCTTAGATGAAACAACATGACCCAAAACTATACCTTGTTCAACCATGAAATGACATTTTTCAGAATTGAGTACAAGGTGAGTGTCTATGCATCTTTGAAGAACAAGTGTAAGGTTGTGCAAACAATTATCAAAAGAGTCCCCATGAACGGTGAAATCGTCCATAAAAACTTCCATGATATGCTCAATATAATCGGAAAATATACTAACCATACACCTTTGGAAAGTAGCAGGGGCGTTGCAAAGTCCAAACGGCATACGACGATAGGCAAAAGTTCCAAATGGGCATGTGAACGTCGTTTTTTCTTGATCCTCCGGAGCAATTGCAATTTGAAAATAACCTGAATAACCATCAAGAAAACAATAATAAGAATGACCAGCTAGTCGTTCAAGCATTTGATCAATAAAAGGTAAAGGAAAGTGGTCCTTTCGGGTTACAGCATTTAATTTTCTATAATCTATACAGACCCGCCACCCATTTTGAATACGGGTGGAAATTAACTCATCATTCTGATTTTTGACCACAGTTATGCCCGTCTTTTTAGGAACTACTTGAACTGGGCTAACCCAACTGCTATCCGAAATAGGGTAAATCATGCCAACTTCAAGAAGCTTTTGAATTTCTTTTTTCACTACATCCATCATAGGTGGATTTAGTCTTCTTTGCGGTTGACGGGTGGGTTTCGCTCCTTCGTCAAGTAAGATACGATGCATGCATGTCGACGGACTTATTCCCTTGATATCAGCAATCGTCCAACCAATGGCCTTCTTATGCTCCTTAAGAACTTTCATGAGTTGTTCTTCTTGTGATGGACTAAGTTTATTGGAGATGATCACTGGCGATGTCTTTTCTTCTCCAAGAAAAACATACTTGAGATGATCCGACAGAGGCTTCAATTCTGGAGTAGGTGACTGCAAAACAGATGGTAAAGATTTTTCGTTAGGAGCTGACAGATCAATATAAGGAACGTTACCTGCGTTTGGAGAATCATTTAGTGTTGCAATAACATCCTTTAATTCATCGGTCAAGGCGAACTCTTCTTCCTCCTCCAGATTCTGATTGATTGTCGTTTCTACTGCATCCTTTCCATCAAGTTCAAAAATTTCCTGTGCTAATGAGTCAATCACATCAATAGAATAAACAGGATTATCATCATTGGGATATTTCATGGCATCATAAATATTAAACTGCACAACATCGCCATCAAATTCCATTGTAAGTGTACCACTATGAACATCTATCTTGGTTTTGGATGTCTTTAAAAATGGTCTTCCTAACAAAATAGGAGCATTTTGATCACCATTCTCCATATCAAGCACATAAAAATCAGTAGGAAAAATTAAATTATTTACCTGCACAAGAACATCCTCTATTATACCCTTAGGATAGGCATTAGATCTGTCAGCCAACTGAATCACTGTACCGGTTTTATGTAAAGGTTCAAGTTTCAAAGAAGCATATATAGAATATGGCATGACATTAATAGATGCTCCTAGGTCTAACATGGCTTGTTCAAATCTAGTGTCACTTATCTGGCAAGGGATAGTAAACATTCCTGGATCTTGACACTTTGGAGGAAGTTTTCTTTGAATCACGGCAGACACATTTTTTCCTACTTTTATCTTTTCATACCTTTTGAGTGCTTGTTTTCTCTTGTGTGTACACAATTCTTTTAGAAATCTAGCAAAGCGAGTACTTGTTTAATTGCATCTAACAATGGAATTTTTACCTCGCATTGATGAAAAGTTTCATATAAATCTGAATCTTTCTCATATTTTCGTTTTTCTGTTAAAGCTAGAGGAAAAGGGGGTACCGGTGTATAATCAGAGAGAGATGGAAATTTATGATTAGGGGTACCATTGTCGCCTTGAACATTGTGCTCAGCTTTACTGTCGCCTTTGTCCGTGTGGTCTGCTTCTGTTTTGCCTTGCTCTGGTGGTGCAGACTCTGGCATTTCCGGAATTTGTATCTCTTTACCACTTCTCAAAGTGATTGCGCTTGCGTTCTCTTTTGGATTCACCACCGTTTGAGATGGTAATTTACCAGAACCTTGAGCCTCCAATCGATTGATTGCAGTCGCCATTTGTCCCATTTGCATTTCCAAATTCTGCATATTGGCCTTCGTGTCTTGCTGAAATTGCAAAGTGTTAGTGGTAAGTTGTTTAACCAAATCCTCTAAAGACATATTACAATTAGATGATTGGCCCTGTTGTTTGTTGGGATATGGCTGCTTGTATGGTTGGTAGCTTGCAAAGTTTGGATTTGTGGATGGATTCCCTTGTGGATTGCCATAGTTGAAATTAGGATGATCTCTCCAACCTGAGTTGTACGTGTTCGAGTAAGGATCATATCTCCTTTGTGGTTGACCAGGAAAACCACCTGCTGCATTTGCTTGTTCATAGGACTCCTCTTGAAGAGTGGGGCACATATCCGTCGGATGTCCTACTACCGCACAAATTCCACAAGCTTTCACTTGTTGTGTATTACCTACAGCCATTTGACGAACAACGGAGGTTAGACTATCAATTCGTTGCTCAAGTGAAGAAATATTTACCTCATTAATATTTTTGGATGAAAAATCAATCCTAGTGCCGAATTGTTGGGAATTAGCCGCCATATTTGCAATTAAGTTCCTTGCAGCTTCGGGGGTTTTGTCCACCAAAGCGCCACCACTAGCAGCGTCAATCATGCTTCTATCAGTAGACATGAGTCCCTCATAGAAGTATTGGATTAGGAGTTGTTCGCTGATTTGATGGTGAGGGCAGCTTGCACATAATTTCTTGAAACGTTCCCAATACTCGTACAGGGATTCTCCATGGTTCTGCCTTACACCGCAAATTTCTTTTCGTATGCTGGCCGCCCTTGAAGCTGGGAAATATTTCTCCAAGAATAATCTCTTCACCTCTTCCCATGTGGTTATACTTCCGGATGGTAGATAGTAGAGCCAATCTTTAGCCAGATCTTTTAGAGAGAATGGAAAAGCTCTTAATTTGATTTGTTCTTCGGTCACTCCGGGAGGTTTTATGCTCGTGCATACCACATAAAATTCTTTTAAGTGTTTATGCAGATCTTCACCTGCAAGTCCATGAAAAGTGGGCAAAAGATGTATTAGACCAGATTTTAACTCAAAAGAAGTGTTAGCATCTAGATTGGGAAAAGTGATGCATAAAGGTTGTTGGTGCAAATCAGGGGCCGCGAGTTCCTTCAAAGTCCGATTTCCAGCCATGTTGTCTTTTGCTTCAAGATTTGTTTGTCCTTCTTTCCTTAATCCGCGCAAAGTTCTTTCGATTTCTGGATCAAACCTTAAATCACTTTGATTAGTAGAACGAGTTATGGTCATAAACAAGCAAGAAAATAAAAATAAAAATAACTACGAAAAATTACTAAAATAAAATAAAAAAAACACAAAAATAAATAAATCAATCCCCGGCAACGGCGCCAAAATTTGGTGTGATGTCGCGAGCACCCAAAAATAAAATCTTACTTTTGAAAAATAAATGTGTAGTAGTGCAAGTAAGAGTCGAACCCACAGAGAATGATTAATTTAATTTTATATTTTTGCAAATAAAAATATGGGGGTTTTTGAATTAAAAGAAATAATTTAAATAAAACTAATTAAAATAAATATGCAAGAAATAAATAAAAATAAAAAGTCTTGGTTTAAGTTAAAATCCACCATCAAGAATTTACAACTGATCACTGATGCAAGAATAAATCAATTCATATTTTAAATATTCAACGTGGAATAATTACTCCCATTCGAATAATTTTCCTATCTCTCCTTAATTTTAGTTAAGCAGAAACAAGCGATCTAAATAACCCTTACTACTAAATAATCTCAGACAAGCGCTAAAGATTTAACCTAGTAGCAGCATAAAGAAATAGAGAGATCGTTGAACTAAACAACACAATCCAAGCGTTTGCATTTAATTTAGATGAATATTTTTCCTAAGATAAAATAATATTTTGATAAAATAATTATTAACCTTAGTTGCTTCGCAAATTAAAGTAACCAAACAATTACGGATTTGATATTTAATTTAGCAATAGATTTCAACGAATAATAAACTAGTATGCATCCTAGCAATTAAACGAATTAATCATAAAATTAAACACAGAAAAATATTCAATACTCAAAATATAAATTGAACAATTAAAATAAATTAGATCTCACAGTGTATAAATCTTGATGGCTTCAATCACTTAAACCAAGAAAAAGAATTTAGCTACTCATAATAATATAGAGCATCAAAGAATAGAAGAAAGAATTTTTATTCTAAAAAAGTTGTTTGTTACAATGTGCCTCAAGCCCTCTATTTATAGGCTCCAAAATCCTCCTAACCCTAGTAGGATTTACAATTAAAAATAAAAGAAAAAGAAAATAATTATTTTCCTAACCCTAATTGGAATTAAAATCCAATTTGGAATCAAATTAATGCTAAAATCGCGAATAATCCCGTTTCCGCCAAATTAACGCGCAACCAAACGCTGCCTTCGCTACAGTGCTACGCGGAAACGCCAACCCGCGCATTGCGCGGACTCTCCTTTAGCTGAAACGGCGTCGTTTCAATGTAATACGTTGTTCCGGTTTTTTTCCACCGCGCGCGTGGCGCGGTAACTACTTTCTGCAAAACGTCGCCGTTTCATCTCCATGCTGCTGACATCACTATCCCCGCGCAATGCGCGGCCGTGATTTTTCCGTTAATTTACAGTTTTGCCACCGGTGCTGGTTAATTACGATTTTGGCCTCAGATTCTTGCGGAATTTGCATTTTTGCCCTCCGATTTTGCTGTTTTGACAGTTTTGTCCCTCAAGCTTTGCTGAAATTACAAAAATGCCATTAGACTTTTATTTCCCTACAAAATGAAATATAAAATAAATAAAAATAATATAAAAATACTAAAAATCCTAAAAACACATAATAATAAATAAAACACCTAAAATACTAAAAATAAATAAAAACACATAAATAAAAATAAATATAAAAATACAATAAAATTACCTAAATTAACATAAATTAACTAAAATCCTATAAAACCTATTAAAACCAAAATAAGCTAAATAATTAAACATTTAAGCACACAATAAATATAAAAACTAAGTATTGAGGAATAAAAATAACATATATTTTAACCCTATCACATAGTATCAATCAAAAAGGAAGTAAATTAATTTAAACGTACTACACATTGGGTTCAGTTGCAATCTTAATTAAAAATTAACTCATAACTAAACAATAAATCAAAATAATATTATAATCAATCATGTTTAGAATACAAAAATAAAAGAAAAAGATAAAGAAGAAAAATCAATTATTAAGCGCAATCTCTGAAGCCCTAGTCTTCAATCTTTGCAATTCTTATTTGGTTCCTCCTTCAGAACTGAAAATAATCTTGTTTGTAATTCTATACTACTCCTAATCGATGTTAATCTCTCTTAATTCATGTCTCTTTATGAGTATTTATAAGTTACATAATAAATCCCTAACTTATATGGAAACTCATTCCAATTTGAAGTCAAAAAGTTGTAAATCACGAACCCATCCTGGCTGTTACCCGACACAGCGTTGTGGCGCCGTAATTTTACTACAAACTAGCACTGCGGCACCAACCCTTCAGATTGTTAGAAATTGTTGGAGCGTTGTGGCATTATTCCTCTTTGTTTTTAGGGCATTACGGCGCCAGTTACTTCCTCAAAATTATAACTTTGCCATTAAGTTGATTTTAAAAACACAAAAAATATATATATTAAAATAACATAAAATACTTAAGAACTCATAATATATTAAGTTAAAAGATAATTAATAAATAAGTATAAAACTCACTTATCAAATATCGTCAAACTTAAATCTTTGTTTGCCCTCAAACAAAATCAAAAACAAAAACTAAGACTCTAACAAACAACTAACTTGAACCACTCAAACAATGAATCAATATGAATTACAACATTAGCCTCAAAGATTCTTTTAAATGACAACTCAAAGAAAAATTCAATGCAATGCAATGCCAAAAAAATTTAACGTATTTATTAGTATTACTTTACCTTAAACCCTTTGTGTATGTGTAAATCCAAATGCATGGAACTAATTTAAACT
This sequence comes from Hedera helix, assembly GCA_947179155.2. Lineage (NCBI taxonomy): Eukaryota > Viridiplantae > Streptophyta > Magnoliopsida > Apiales > Araliaceae > Hedera > Hedera helix. Next base: position 12,302,687 of record OX359279.1, read on the forward strand.
CAGAAAATCTCATTTATTAAAATGTTCCATAAGAGATATTAATCAATAAAAGAATTATAGTGTAAACATTTATATGTTTACTTTTCACACATCTTTTTTATTCTTTCAACCCAACGAGTGCGTTTAAGCTCCATCTCGCTTTATACATAATTTATTTTCTTCTCTATTTTTTTTCTCTTTCTTTTTTTCTTTACTTGTGCAATGTCTTTTTTTTTTTTGTAAGTTTTTTAAAGTTACCTATGCAACAAACTTTCGACCAATGACTCTAGAACTTAGGGAACTAGGTGTAGAGACACCCTTAAGGGCTTACTAATTCGAGTAACAAATACCACAAAAGCAAACTAGTCAACGCAAATATCAATAATTCATTATATGGACATTAGAGTTATTTATGCATTTATTTAATTAAGGCATGATCAAATAAGTTATAGAGGCTACTCATATCTTTTATAAGCATCTTACCATATAAAGTTCCTTAAGTTAAAACTAGCTCAACACAGGATATGTGTATAAAAACAAAAGATCTCAAACAAAGTAATAACTAACAAATAATCAAAATTCAGACTATACAAAATATATCCATTTCCCAAGAGTTATTAAATAATAAATTAAAATTTATCATTGGCCAAAAATTTAAATCAAAATTAAAACATTACTCAAGTGACTCATCCTAAAAACAAAACAATCTCATTTTTGTAAGAAACACGATTGCACTTAGTCTATACAACAAGCCTTTAAACTCCAAATTTACCCCCAAGTGGACGAGTTGTATCTTGTGAGGGTTTGCAGTGAATATACCCACAAAATTCAAAACAAAAAATTTTAAAAAAAAATCTACTACAAAAAAAAAAAAAAACTAACCGACACCCCCAAACTTAAAACATACATTTTCCTCAATACATAAAATAAAAAATAAATAAAAAATAAAGGACTCTCCTAAAGATGTATTTTCCTCTTCATCTGTTAAGCTTATAGTGTATTACAAAGACTTGAATAACCTGAAACAAAACAAAAATAAAATATTAAAACAAATAATTAAAGAACTAAAATTTACTACTAAGAAATTTACTAAAAATAAAAATAAAAACTGAAATTTGTGTTGCATCCCAATAAGCTCTTGTTTTAAAATCTCAGCCTGATTACTCCACTTTCTTAGCCTGGATCAAATTTATGCTTGATGAACTGTTTTGGAAGCCATTTCTTGATCATTCGATTGACTTTCCCATGAGATTAAGAACCTCCAAACTTGAGTTTATCCTTCTTCTTCCACTGAAACTGACTTTTCTTACCTGTTTTATTATTACCATCGTCTTCAACAAAATCGACTTGAAAACATTCCTCAGAATCACTCAGAAGCTTAATTTCCTTGAGAATCTTAAACGTCACCTTTTGGTCTTGGACTCGCATAGTTAGCTCTCCTTTTCGCACATCTATGAGAGTTTTTCAGGTAGCTAAGAATGATCGCCCAAGAATGATAGGTATGTCTTTATCTTCTTCATAATCGAGGACAATAAAATACATCAGGAAGATGAACTTATCCACCGTAACTAGAACATCTTCAACTATACCCCTCAGATAAATGACTGACCTATTTGATATGACATTTGTGGGTTTTGCTTCATTCAATCCAAGCTTCTTATATATCAATAGTGGCATCGAATTTATGCTTGCTCGCAAGTCACATAATGTTTTCCTAAAAAATTCATTCCCAATGATGCACAGAATTGTGAAACTACCCAGGTCCATGAGCTTTAGCGGTAGTTTCTTTTGTAATATAGCACTGTACTCTTCCGTAAGCGCCGTTGTCTCAAGTCACCTAGCTTCTTTTTATTGGACAATATATTCTTCATAAACTTCACGCAGTTAGACATTTGTTCCAAGGCATCTACAAATAGGATGTTAATATGAAGTTTTTTAAATATCTTCAAAAAATTTGAGAATTGCTTGTGAAGTTTCGATTTCTAAAGTCATTGTGGAAATGGCACGAGTGGCACAATCTAATTCTGTTTTGAATTCACCACTGGATTCTCTGCTGCCTTCTTTTCATCGGCCTCATGCTTCCTTTTTTTTTCTTTTCAGCCTCACCCTCGTCTTTCATAACTGGATATGATCTTTTTAGTTCTCTTCCATCTAACTTAGGTAACTCCTTACCATTCCAAAGTGTCACAGCATTGCATTGCTCTTTGCCTCCCCTCCTCAGATTTATCTCTGTGTCATTCGGCAAAGCACCTTGAGGTCGACTACTTATTGCACTAGCTAGCTGCCCCACTTAATTCTCGAGGTTTCGCATTGATGCTTCTAAATTAGTCATCCTAACCTCATTTTGTGCTATCCTAGCCTCATTGTAAGAAGCTCCTCTAATTTAGACTCCTCGTCTAACTGTGGTGGTTAATTCTAAAAACCCGGAGGATGCGATGGTCTTGCAGCAAAGTATTGTGTTTGTTTGTTGCTCTATGAAAGATTTGGCTAATTCTTTGCTCTCGGACGATAGCAGTTAGAATTGTTTCTTTGCTGCTGATTATAAGTAGCTACATACTGGACCGATTCTGCATTGATTAGACATTGATGTATGGGGTGATTTCCAGCACATTGCTCACAAATAACTGACACATTCTGAACATTTTAAACTTTAAGAGCTTCAATTTTCTTTGTAAGCACCACCAATTGGGCAACCAATACGGTAAATGTATCACTATTAAGTCTTCCCACCGCCCTTGGTTGTGTCATTCTTGTAGTAGGCCATTGATAATTATTTGTAGCCGTGGTTTCCACTAGGTCACACGACTCATCAATTATCGTCAAAACACCTCCAGCAACAGCATCTATACTTGTCATTATAAAGCTGAATAACCCACTATAAAATGTTTGTACTTGTAGCCTGCCACTTTAGTATGCCATGATATGGACATCTTTGTAGTAAATCCTTAAAGCGCTCACATGCCTCATACAAAGACTTGAAATCATATTGAACGAAGGACATGATGTCATTCCTCATCTTTGCAGTCTTCACCGGTGGAAAGAACTTCGCTAAGAACATTGGAGCCAAGTCATTCCAAGTTGTGATAGAACCCGGTGATAACGTGTGTAACCAACTCTTCGCCTTGTCCCAAAGTGTGAATGGGAACAAGAGAAATCTAATTGCATCATCGATGACTCCATTATATTTAAGCGTGTCACATATCTCTAAGAAGCTCACCAAATGTGTTAGTTCCCAGAGGCACACGAGTGATCTAGAAGGGGGGTTGAATAGATCTCTTAAAAACTTTTTACTTAAATTAAATAATATTACCAAGTAATTTATTTAATCTAGATTAGTTTGCACAGTAGAATATTAATTTGAAAACTCCCCTTAAAGATTTATAAAACTTCTTAGTTAAGTTTAGACTGTATTAAAGATAGCCATTTGCCAAGTAAACCAATCATAGCAGTTATATCTATATATAACAGAATGTAAATGACTGAATATAAATGACACCAAAGAATTTAAGTGGTTCGAAGACTGAATAACTCCTACTCCACTTTTCTACTTCAACGAGTAGGAAATCCATTAAGGATGGCTCATACAGAACCCTTCAAGCCCAGTAGGCCTGGAATCTCTGGTTCACTAAGAACCCTTCAAACCCAGCAGGTTTTGCTAGTTTAGTCACTAAGACAAGGACACAAATGCCCTCTTCAAGTCCAGCAGACTTAGCTCCTTTAGTCACTAAGACAAGGACAAAATTGCCCTCTTTAAACACTCAGTAGCAGGAAGTGATCATGCTTGAAATGATATTGAGTTCGGCAATGATGTTTGGCTTCTTTATATGCTCAATATCTTCTTGTGATCACCCATTGTGTTGCTAAGCTTTGGCAATTCAGCTCCTTTGGTACTTGATAACTTCTCGAGATGAACTTCTGAGATAACTGTGAAACTCCTTCCTTTTGGTACTCAGTTGTTCCTTCTTATCATTGACAGTTTATAGCTTCTCGAGATGAGCTTCTGAGATGACTGTAAAGCTTCTTCCTTTTTGTACTACATCGTTAACATATCTGTATGAAGTTGGCATTTAGGCTTCTCTCTATCACTTGCTTAGCAGCTTTGAACACTTATCTTGCAATAGAGTCATTTCTCTCTATGTCTCTCTCAATTCAGTATTAGTGTTCTGGTGGATCGTAGAGTGTTCTTCAGCATATTCATTTTTGTTTCGCTCTACGATCTGTTGTTATCCAACATCCTCTCTTGTACATTCAACAACCCTTTTCTCTGTGAGCATTTATGCTTTTATATATTTGTGCATATTTTACCGTTTGAAAAAGTCCATTGGGTTCCTTTGGCTTTGTGCAGATCATTGATATCTTTGATGTTGACTTTCTGTTGCTTGTGTCAGTGCTTTTTCTTTTTGTTCTGACATATGTTATGTTACATCAAAATATTGCTCAGCTTTCTGCATTTTTAGTCGTTGCGCTTCCAGAGTTGTATATCAAGGATTATTATATATTTAACCTTCTGATCCATCATTAAATATCTTCCTTGACTTTAATAACCAGCTGCTCTATTACTGTCAAAGATGTCCTGTTAGTCTGACTATTTTCATCAGCTTGCTGAGTAGTAGGTCCTGACTTATAGTCGTTTAGTCACAAATTCTTCTGTGACTCTGACATGCATCTGTTCCTTAACAGCACTTAATTTTTCTTTAATCTGGAAGAGGGATATTCTCTCTTCTCTCGCACCATATTACAGTTCTGTTCCTTTACAGCTTCTGATAGTGAATTCGTAGAGTGATTGTCTGTCCATTCAGACTCTTCAAATTTAGCTCCACTCGTTACTTGAAGTACGTCAAGTAAAAGGTTGAGTTGGAGTGATCTTCTCTCTTACTCTGCAATCTTGCTATTATGTTCAGATCGTAGAGTTGCTGTCTGCAGACTTTGTTTTATGATGTCGTTCTACGATCTTGTCATTTTGTTCAAATTGTAAAGTTGCTAACTGCAGTTCTTTGCTTTACGATTTCATTCTACGATCTTGTCCTTCTATGCAAATCGTAGAGTTGCTGACTGCAGTGCTTTGCCTTACGATTTCGTTTACCTATGTAAATCGTAGAGTTCTCGTATGTGCTTGCTCTTCGAATCCTCTCTACGATCTTGCCAGTTTGTGCATATCATAGAGTACATTTCTTCTCTGGTTCTACGTTTCCTGAAGGCTTGCTTAGCTGTCTATTCGACGATTGTAGAGTTCTGCTCTACGTTTTGTACTTGATCAATTCTTCAATTCAACTTGTATATTCTGTAGAACTCTTGCATAGCTGTCTCTCCTTGATGATCGTAGAGTTATCCTGGTATGGAGTCGTATAGTCCACTCTACGAACAGACTTGATCGTTGAGTCTTCTTTGCTTGGAATCGTAGAGTCCATTCTACGATTATATTGACTGAACAGATATAACATAAGATCAACTTAACAGATTTGATCTTTTTTAACTAAGTCCTTGTACATCATTACATTATTACATTGAAAGGACTTTACAAACTTTGCCATACAACAATGATTTAATCTTATATTACTCTGCTTATAATATTTATCTTTAAATGCAGAGTAACTTCTACGGAAAGATCAACCTAACATTTTTGATCTTTTATCTAAGTCTTTTGTACACATAATTCTTTTCAAAAGGACTTTACAACATTTGAACCAGATAACTTTTATTCTTATTATAAGCAGCAGATAGTTTTTAACAAGATCATATTTGTGCTATATAAGTGTGCAAATCACAATATTTGAATCAGGTAATATATATCATACACACATGATCATGTAGACACATATTTAGATTAACATGTAATCACTTAGTGAATTAACCACATAAGCACTTTAAAACATATACGCACATAATCAAGTGAGCACATACGCACATTAACACATAAGCACTTAGTCAGATACATATGGACAATCAAACATATAAGCACATTTACCACAATCATTTTTGCACAACAGTCATCATCAAATCAAACAACCTTCAACAATCTCCCCATGTTTGATGATGACAAAACCATTAGACCTATTGATATGAAATACATATAATGCATTTGCTTGAAAGGTAAATTATGTCTTACGATGCAGTGAGAAACTGTATGGCTAGTGCAAAAGGATGATTTCATTAAATGAGAAAACTTATATAAAGATAATTACACATACTTACAGCTGCTCTTCATTTTTCACTCTTCTCCCCCTTAGTTGGCTGCTCCCCCTTAGTTTGACAAGTGCTGCTCCCCTTTAGTTAGTTTGACAAGTGCTGCTCCCCCTTAGTAAGTGTTCTCCCAGCTGCTCCTATATTTTCTATGCCATATATTCTCTCCCCCTTTTTGACAGCATCAATTAGAGATACTATGTGAAGTTAAAAGTGGGGAACCTACCAAATACATTTTTATGGTCCATAAAATGTTGAGACTCTATGACTGGGGAAATGGTATTTTGAAAAATGTTCGCAAAGTTTTGGGACTCTACGATCAGGGAGGTGGTGTAGGGTGACTAAGAGTTTAGAAAGTCACAAAAGAGGACTCTCTGATTTCTGCATTTTGATCAATCATAGACTGGCCAGATGATTGTGAGAGTCGGTCAGATTCTAGATGGATATTTCCTGGCGACTTTGGTAGTGAGGATAGAAGGGCTCATTGCTTATCAGTGTAATTGCAATGGTCATTACCTTTATGAAATGTTGAGCGACTAATGAAAGATTTGAAAATTTTGAGTAGCTCCAACTGATAGAACTTTGATCATTCATGAATATAGCCCTTAGAAGTGATAGTATGGGGATGAAACTTGATAGATGATCATGATCCCATGAAATAGAATATTTTTCCATCTGGCTTGCATGCTTTCTTCTTTCTCTACGTCTTCTTTTGACTTGCTTCAGTCGATATGCTTCATATTGCTGCTTTTCCAGTTTTTTTAATAGTCTTACATTCTCCAGCTTCCTCTCAACTTTCTTCCTTATTCTTCTCTCCTTGTGACTCGTACTTGAACTCCTGTCCATTTTATTTATAAAACCACTTAACCCTTTTCTTCTATTTGACCTTCTTGGTCTGTCTCTTGATTCCTCTAATTCATGAGTACTGGTCTCTTCTTGGAGGTGTTTATCTTTTCTTATCACGGCTTCTCGACGGTCTTCCTCCTTATCTGATTTAGCTTTTCCAACTCAGAATTTCCAGAGAATTGTTCACCTGGTATAATAACATTTTCAGCAACATCATCACCTTCGTTGATCTCGGGTGTTGAGACTTTTTTAACTAGTTCAGCTATCTGATCAGAATCCGATATGTCTTCTTTCTCAGACAGACTGTTTGTATGACTTTCTGATCTTTCCTCTGAAAAGCCTATTGATGTTTCTTCTTTTGAACTATCAGATGTTCTTTTTCCAGAATTTGAATTTTCTTCATCATCATCAATTTCTATAATTTGAGGTGGTCATGTAATGATTAAACTTCTCCACTGTTCTCTAATCCTCCAGTTTCTCCTTGGGATAGTGTGAGTAACTTTCTTTTCTGTCTTCTTCTTCTTCTTCTTCTTCTTCTTCTTCTTCTTCTTCTTCTCAATTTCAAACCCTTTGGGATTTGTCTGCTCCTTCTTAGTTTTCTCTGTACTGACATCTTTCTTTTCTGCAGCATTCTCTACTTCATTGAATTTTCTTTTCTTCTTTGATTCCTGACTATCATAGATCACAAAAGTTTTGTTTCTTGACTGCACATCAGCCTCTTGGAATTCTTCCTCAGAAATTTCTTCCATTTCCCTTTTTCCTTTTCCTTTAGATTTCTCTTCCATCTTTTTGTTGATGCTTCTCGATCCCCGTGCCTTCTTACCCTTACTGGCATGAGGGTTCTTTTTCCAGTCTTCAAACAACCTTGGAGTAATCCTTTTATTGAAGTTTAGAACTTCTCCTTCATCTCCCCCAATTGCATTTGCCAGAAACTTCTTCAAAATGATGCTTATGAATCTTCCATAGAGCATCTTGGGAGTGGGTTTTCCTACTTCAGCTCTTGTTTTTGCATCATTTATCCACCTTTTTATCCATCCTAAGAGAACTGCTCCGAAGTTGATTTTCTTTCTTAGAGCAATAGTAGTCATAAGCCTTAATTGATTTTCATTGACAGTATCATATGCAGTGACTTTGCACAGAATGCTCTTCCCAACAATGTCAGTCAGAAACTCGTACTGCTGAGGGAAATCTTTCTTCTTGATTCCTTTTAGAAGAGACTTCTTTTCATAGCCCATCAGCTCTAGTCCATGCTCGGTATCAATCTTGTCAAGAGAAGTAATTCCTCCGATTGGAATACCTTAGCTGAGATTGATTTCAGAAACTCCTATTTGCAATGAGATTTCCTTAACCTTTGTGATGAGAGTATTTCCTCGATAAGCAGCGTTTGAATAGAATTCTTTCACAAGTGTAGAGAAAATTCTGGTACTAGTTTCCAAACACTTGGTGAACCCAGCATTCTTGACCAGATGAAGAAAATTTTTGAATTTCTGCTCTGCATCTTCAAATTTTTCAAAACAAACAAGATTTCCATGAATAACTTGAAGAGATGCCATGAGGGTAAACTGATTTAAGAATATCACAGGGAGTGATTTCGATTTCTGAAGATTTTTCAAAATCTAGGGTTTCGATGAGTTTTGGGAGAATGGGTATTGATAACTGATGGGAAAGGACCACCGTCAGTTTTAAAAATTGACTTATGTCAGTTCCCTCTTATTTTTGCAGAGGACACGTGTCAGATACTCATTTGTAGAGCGTGGGCTTAACTTTTGCATTTTTCATATCAAGTATTCTAACCCACCTGAGTTTAGAGAGCGTGAAGTTCACCTTCCCTATTTGAGTTAGCTTGATCAGTTCGTAGAGTGAGCTGCTAGTCACTCAACGATCATCCTTTTAATAGATGGCCTTGGTTACTGATGTCATGAATTATAGGCTGGTAATTTGCTATGACGGAGTTTATGGGAAAGAGGTTTGTATGAAGTGCAATCGTAGAATCAATATGCTCTACGATCAGGATGATGATCATAGTGACTCTACGATTTGGGGTGATAAGGCTAGCTTGGTTATCAGTCGTAGAGTTTAGAGAGTATGACCAAAGAGATATGTGCATCTGGTTCATCAATCACATTGTTTTGGGACTTTGTGACTGGAATGAGAAATGTAGTCCAACGATGAATAAATTTACCTTGCCTTCTGAAGATTTATTGTCTGAGACTAACTATTGGACATAGTTTGGATTCCTTTGATATCCTTGAGATTGTACAGAAGTACTGATATGGATATTGAATATCCAGATTTGACTGTAGCGATCATTCATCAATAATTTTCCTTAATTCTGTCTTCTGATGAATTTCGTACTTCTGAGCTTGCTTTCTCACTCTAAGACTTGGCTCTGCTGTTTTATGATCTTGCCTGTAGTGCAATCGTAGAGTTAAAATTTGAACTGCTCTACGATCTCTGTTAAGACTAGAAGCTTTAGATGTACTCAGAGATCTTCGTTCAATTTGTTTGATAGTTCAAGGACAGCCTTCTAGATAATCTTTATGAGGATCGTTGTCATGACTCAGAATGCTCATGTAGAGGTTGCTCTTTGATTCTGCTCGGTTCGTAGACTGGATTATGAGAGTCATAAAGTGACTGACTGTGACTCTACGATCCCGAGAGTTAGCTCTTCGATGCTGCGTCAACTCTACGATCTTCCGATAGGTCTCTTCAATCTGCCAAGCCTTATTCTGCGTTCGCCTGACAGACTCTACGATCTTTCTTTGAGTGATGAACTTCCTTCTGACTTGAATGATCTTTACCTCACCATGATATTAGTGACAGCAGATCCGACAGGATTTACTAAATCAATAGGTAAGATCAAAGATTAATAGATGCTTTCCTTTATAACCAGTTTCTTTCTCTTCTAGAGAATTCCAAGAGTCAAGTCTTCTTCTTGCACCAGTATTCAAACTTCACTCAATTTTTCATGGATAGTACTTTCTTGAAGAATCCAGCATATTTGTTGAGTAAGGAACTCTACGATATTCATCGTTGAGTCTCAGTACAATCTTCTCCACCTTCTTTTGATCGAAGGGTTTTTCCCTTGAGGCTCTATCATTGTTTCCTTCTTGTTGTTCTCCTTTTTCTGATTCCCCTTTGGTCATCTCCATCCAGAATGATTTGTGAAGATGTCTACTACCAAAAGACATCATGTTTAGCATTCTATAGATCCGACTTTTCCATAAAATGTCAAACAGATATTTCTTCAATCATCTCAAGCTAGAGCTTCGTCTGATGCATTGATGTTTGAGAGCCTACTGTCAATGGCTAAGTGCATGAAATTTTCTTGAAATGGACTTTCCTCTATCTCGCAGATTGTAAGGTGCTTTCTTAATCTTAGAGTAAATCATCCGTGATTACTCTTTATTGCCTTGATCTTCTCACCCTTCTCATTCATAGTTAGTTTGAAGAAATTTGACGTTGAGAGCTTTTGCTTTTTAAATCTGAGCACGTACACAAGGTGTGTCTTGCATGAATTTCTTCATTGAATAAGCTGTTTTGTACATGAATGAGTTTCTTCAACTCTTCTTGAACTTTAATGATCTGCAAAATGAATCTTTGACCCGGTGATCATAGATATACATATATATATGTCCATTCAACTGTGTTGAGTTGATTTTCAGGTCTCGGGCCTGGTATCTGTGATTTAGGAAAATGACTTTGATATTCATCATCAAAGACATGGCAGTGAGATATACATCTATAATGTCTTTCAGAGAAGTAGTTTCAGAAGACCATTGAAGACTTTTTGAAATAGATTCCTTTAAAACCAGTCATGCTTGAGATCATCCACTTGAAGATAGGAGAAATACTGCTTGTGAATTTCATCATTGATTACCATATGCTGTAGCTTTTGACAGAACTCCTGACACTGCTTTTGAATAAATGAAGCAATTCCTTTGTCACTCATCTTCAGATAAGATCTTTTAAATTTAAGACCTTAAGCTTATCATAAAGCTTAATGCTGAGCACGACGAGTGAATACTTGGATTCGAGACTGATTTCAGTTGCTAACGTTCGGTATGTAGAAAATCATTTAACACTTTTAAGCATAGATTTATGTTGGGCTTGCTTCTGCTATAAACTTTCGAACCGGTGAGAAGTAGTTTTGTTAGTGCTTGGCACAGTGATGCTTCCTTTGAAAAGGATAGGATCCGGTGTCCTTTGGCATCAAGATTTGAACTTCCCAGTTTATTTGAAGGCAGAAATACAAGTTATTGTATTCTCGAGTGAATCAATTAATAATCTCATCAACAGAATATCCTTTTGATTTCTTCATCTCGCTGTATCAATTTAATTTTGAAAGTTCACTCGACTGCTTCTTTGCAGAGATCTCTGAATTTGTCTTAGATAGGATTTAAATGACAATGAGTATACAGCATCAGATAGATTATCATCAATCAACATTCATAATTGTACATGCATGAAAAGACACATTAATTTGTAAGCTTCTTCATAAGAAATGGTTCGCTTCAATTTTTAAACTCAAAACAGAGTTTTACTAGTGTCATAGGATCTACTCAAAGCGTGAGCTTTTATGTTCGTGAGAACCTGCTCTGATACCAATTGTTAGTTCCTAGAGGCACACGAGTGATCTAGAAGGGGGGGTTGAATAGATCTCTTAAAAACTTTTTACTTAAATTAAATAATATTACCAAGTAATTTATTTAATCTAGATTAGTTTGCACAGTAGAATATTAATTTGAAAACTCCCCTTAAAGATTTATAAAACTTCTTAGTTAAGTTTAGACTGTATTGAAGATAACCATTTGTCAAATAACCAATCATAGCAGTTAAATCTATATATGACAGAATGTAAATGACTGAATGTAAATGACACCAGAGAGTTTAAGTGGTTCGGAGACTGAATAACTCCTACTCCACTCTTCTACTTCAACGAGTAGGAAATCCACTAAGGATGACTCATACATAACCCTTCAAGCCCAGTAGGCCTGGAATCTCTGGTTCACTAAGAACCCTTCAAACCCAGCAGGTTTGGCTAGTTTAGTCACTAAGACAAGGACACAAATGTCATCTTCAAGTCCAGCAGACTTGGCTCCTTTAGTCACTAAGACAAGAAAACAACTGCCCTCTTTAAATACTCAGTAGCAGGAAGTGATCATGCTTGAAATGATATTGAGTTCGGGAATGATGCTTGGCTTCTTTATATGCTCAATATCTTCTTGTGATCACCCATTGTGTTGCTAAGCTTTGGCAATTCAGCTCCTTTGGTACTTGATAACTTCTCGAGACGAACTTCTGAGATAACTGTGAAGCTCCTTCCTTTTGGTACTCAGTTGTTCCTTCTTATCATTGACAGTTTATAGCTTCTCGAGATAAGCTTCTGAGATAATTGTAAAGCTTCTTCCTTTTTGTACTCAGTCGCTAACATATCTGTATCAAGTTGGCGTTTAGGCTTCTCTCTATCTCTTGCTTAGCAGGTTTGAACACTTATCTTGCAATAGAGTCATTTCTCTCTATGTCTCTCTCAATTCACTGTTAGTGTTCTGGTGGATCGTAGAGTGTTCTTCAGCATATTCATTTTTGTTTCGCTCTACGATATGTTGTTGTCCACCATCCTCTCTTGTATATTCAACAACCCTTTTCTCTGTGAGCATTTATGCTTTTATATATTTGTGCATATTTTACCATTTAAAAAGTTCCGCTGGGTTCCTTTGGCTTTGTGCAGATCATTGATATCTTTGATGTTGACTTTCTGTTGCTTGTGTCAGTGCTTTTTCTTTTTGTTCTGACATATGTTCTGTTACATCAAACTGTAGCTCAGCTTTCTGCATTTTTAGCCGTTGCACTTCCAGAGCTGTATATCAAGGATTATTATATATTTAACATTCTGATCCATCATTAAATATCTTCCTTGACTTTAATAACCAGCTGCTCTATTGCTGTCAAAGATGTCCTGTTAGTCTGACTATTTTCACCAGCTTGTTGAGTAGTAGGTCCTAACTTATAGTCGTCTAGTCACAAAGTCTTTTGTGACTCTGACATGCATCTGTTCCTTAACAGCACTTAATCTTTCTTTAATCTAGAAGAGGAATATTCTCTCTTCTCTCGCACCATATTGCAGTTTTGTTCCTTTACTGCTTCTGATAGTGAATTCGTAGAGTGATTGTCTGTCCATTCAGACTCTTCAAATTTAGCTCCACTCGTTACTTGAAGTATGTCAGGTAAAAGGTTGAGTTGGAGCGATCTTCTCTCTTACTCTGCGATCTTGTTATTCTATTCAGATCGTAGAGTTGCTGTCTGCAGGTTTTGTTTTATGATGTCGTTCTACGATCTTGTCATTTTGTTCAAATCGTAGAGTTGTTGATTGCAGTGCTTTGCTTTACGATTTCATTCTACGATCTTGTCCTTCTATGCAAATCGTAGAGTTGCTAACTGCAGTGCTTTGCCTTACGATTTCGTTTACCTGTGCGAATCGTAGAGTTCTCGTATGTGCTTGCTCTTCGAATCCTCTCTACGATCTTGCCAGTTTGTGCATATCATAGAGTACATTTCTTCTCTGGTTCTACGTTTCCTGAAGGCTTGCTTAGCTGTTTGTTCGACGATCATAGATTTGTGCTCTACGTTTTGTACTTGATCAATTCTTCAGTTCAACTTGTATATTCTGTAGAACTCTTGCACAGCTGTCTCTCCTTGATGATCGTAGAGTTATCCTAGTATGGAGTCGTATAGTCCACTCTACGAACAGACTTGATCGTTGAGTCTTCTTTGCTTGGAATCGTAGAGTCCATTCTACGATTATATTGACTGAACAGATATAACATAAGATCAACTTAACAGATTTGATCTTTTCTAACTAAGTCCTTGTACATCATTACATTATTACATTGAAAGAACTCTACAAATTTTGTCATACAACAATGATTTAATCTTATATTACTCTGCTTATAATATTTATCTTTTAATGCAGAGTAACTTCTACGGAAAGATCAACCTAACATTTTTGATCTTTTATCTAAGTCCTTTGTACACATAATTCTTTTCAAAAGGACTTTACAACATTTGAACCAGATAACTTTTATTCTTATTATAAGCAGCAGATAGTTTTTAACAAGATCATATTTGTGCTATATAAGTGTGCAAATCACAATATTTGAATCAGGTAATATATATCATACACACATGATCATGTAGACACATATTTAGATTAACATGTAATCACTTAGTCAATTAACCACATAAGCACTTTAAAACATATATGCACATAATCAAGTAAGCACATAGGCACATTAACACATAAGCACTTAGTCAGATACATATGGACAATCAACCATATAAGCACATTTACCACAATCATTTTTGCACAACAGTCATCATCAAATCAAACAACATTCAACAATGTTCGTTCGGGTTATCATTAGGCCCAAACTGTACTTAATACTATGTCATTTGAATTGTGCCTGGCTTGATTTCAAAATTGATAGCATGTATTGCTAGCCTATGTATGCTTGATTGGATTTTCGTGACTTGTGGCATCGCATAATCTTACAACAATTTTTTATCTTGATTCGCCATGGTCTCTTGATTCTTAATCTCCTAGCAGTACTTCCTTATTCTTTGCAAAGTTCTTTCAATACACCAATTAAGAGTACCTGAAAAGGAAGTTAAAAATAGAAAAAATAAATTAGAAAGTTTAAATTAAGACTAATTTGATTGAAATTAATATTGAAAAAATTATTAAAGTAATTCCCCGACAACCGCGTCAAAACTTGTTTGCCTAATTTACTACTTTGGAAATATACGCAAGTATACGCAATCGACTAGTAATATCATGGCAAGAACAGTATCGTTCCCACAGAGAATTAATTAATAATAATTACCAGCTACTAACTTTTAAACAAATGATTTAAACTATAAAATAAAAAATAACAACTAATCTATTCTAATGAGAAGGACTAAAATCAAATTTAAAAAACTTAAGATTATAATTTTTCTCAATACTTCATTTAAATCTCTTCACTTTCTTTTTAATTAAATAATTATATAAAATCATTAATTGAGAATTCGTTAATATTTATACTGTAGACACCCAAATTTGGCACTTCTCTACTAAACCTGGCAGGAGGGTAAAGTCGTCATCTGACCAGACATAGGAAAAGGAAGGTGGACCCCAACACGAGGCCGCCCCGACGGCTGGCGATCAAAGCTGCCAAGACAAACAACGAGCATCAGGTCAGTTGAGGCAGGACACACTGTCGACCCAGACGAAGCCGGATCTGACCGCCAAGACGACGAACTGCCCCCTACGCTTACGATGTTCGGGGGTCTCGCTCCCCGGTGAGCGAGCGGCTGCCCAGCTCGCCGGTGAGCTGGCGGGGTGGAAAGGGGGCAGCGCCCCCTGAAAGCCAGGCACAATTATCAAATTCTATATCAAGTCACAGCCCTCCGAACTAGCCTCCCAGAACAATATGGCACGTTTCCCAGGGATTTCCAGATTGCAAAAATACAGCCTTCCAAAATAATACCGCGGAAATTGGCGAATTAAGACCGCGTGGCACAGAAATCGAGAAAAGCAAGCCAGACAGCCGCGGATGCATCTGTGGCCAAACGATTTTCGAGGTTTCGCACGGCTCGAGGAGACGGCACACGACAGCCGAGGAAACGGCGCAGGCGGCTGCCTGGAAATGCCTATAGAGCGGCCATTTCCACCCGAGAGCGAAGAAGAAGAAGAAAAAAAAGAAAGAAAAAGAGAGAGAAAAAAGCTAGAATTTTGGAGAGAGAAAATCGCGAGGAAGAAGAAGAAGGGGCTCGGGTTGGAGAAAATTTAGGGGAAATCTCACTTTCTTTTGCTAGATAGTTGTATATTCTTGTGGGTTTGATCAATCTTGGAATATAAAGCTTGTTCCGGTGTATTGCAAGGTGAAAATGGGTGTTTGTTTTGAATTTTTCTTGTTTATATAAATGTGATAATATTGTGTTTTGGGTTTGTGTAGTATAGTTGTTGTTGTAATGGTGATGATCCGTGGATTAGGGGTCGTTTAGCGAGGGTTCCATCGGAACGTAATTCCTTCTAACGCCCCGATGACATCCGTACGGTGATTTTTCGCTCGTTGTGGTAATGAGTAATGCGTAGTTTTGATTTGGGTGATATTTGGGTTATGTAGTGCGATATCGAGGTTTAATATTGTTAGATTTGGTTTATTATTGGTTATGTAGCTATTTGGATGATTGTGAGCCTAGGGAGGAGATCCTAGTGGTCGAATCCCGATGATGGACGTTTTGGGTATATGTAATCGTGATATAGGGCCCACGTATGTGTATTTTGTAATATCGGGCCTTAAAACGACACAAAGTCGTGTTAGGGTTAAGGCCCCGTGATAATAATAAAATATGTGATTGTGGGTGTTTGGGGTTGTCTGGATGGCTCACATGCCCATGGATAGCCCCGACACGTTTTGGGATGTTTGTTTTAATTTACGACACGAAAAAAACGGTTTTCCAAAATAAGGCAAACGATGAAGATTTTCTAAAAGTGATCAATTTAGGATATTAGATTCACGAGGTTTAAAGGTTAAGTGTTTTGGCAAACTTTAATCCATGATTGATGAATAGGCTTTAGTTGGTTTTAAAACGTCACAAAAAACGATTTTGCAAATAAATAAATGTTTTCATTAAACTTTGTGCATAGGGTTAAAGAGTTCTAGAAGTTGCCCTCGTTTTATTTATATTAACTGTTAGAAGGCAATGTATGGTCTCGATTCCTATTTGACAAAAGTTTAAAATTATTGTTTTCTAAAATGACATCTAAATAAAAAACCCTCAACGCTTTCGAAATTAAAATCAATATTTCTTATAAAAAGCGAAGCCTCGTCATTTGGGTCAAAGAACGTCCAAAACCCTTTCCAGATAAACACTTTTGCCATATAAAATAAAAGCAAACTTGTTATGCAAAACGCACCACAAACGTCCATTTAGGCGCACACACACACACACACACACCTTTTAGGATTTAAAAGGATAAGAAAATATCGAGATTGCGGTAACCGTGTTTCACGGAAGTCGGGGGGTGCCTAACACCTTCCCCTCGCTTAAGCAAGCCCCCGAACTCTATGAATCTCGGTTTGCGGACCAATTAACTCGGAGTCACATATGAGCCAGCGATTACAAAAAAACTAAATTCGGATGAGTTGGTACATCCATTTCAAATATACCAACTGGCGACTCTGGTCAATTGGCTCATACAGAAATCGATCTTTCAAAACCCCGTCGACATTAAGCCGACCCTTTTCAAAATCACATTTAATTCAAAAAGCTAAAATTGGAAAGGGACATTTAATTATTAAAAAACGAAACGGCGGAAATCCCGGCGTCGACAGCTGGCGACTCTGCTGGGGACCATTAGAGGGCTTAAGCAGCATTTAAAATCCTGATGTTTTCCTATCCTTTAAAAAATCTAAAAAATGTGTGTTGGCGTTATTTGCGTTGATTTACCTTTTTGTGCGTGTATGTGGATGGTGTGATTGCGTTTTCTTTTCAAGTCTTTACTGTATTAGCATCATATGCATACGGTGAGGAACGATGAATGTATGATTGAATGTATGTTGAGCAGTTCCTCCTCCTGAGGCAAACCCGTCGGATGTGGATTACTGGACTCAAAGGGGTGCTCCCCGGCGAGGCTCAGGAAAAGCATCCACTCAGATCCAATCCAATTGAAAGATCGGATTTTTTCTTTCGAGTATGTTGCGAAGATCTGGGAACCTTCATGCCGAAAAGCCCGCGAGAGTAACTTAGGGTAGGTCAGCCTCAGATAAACCCGACGCGTGGTAGGTCTCTTCATACCCTTTTACGATTTACGCGCATGATATCATACTGTAGTCAATCATTTTGTACCTCCCACTTTTGTCAAAATAAAAGATACTAACCTCTGTTTTACAGGGACAGCTTGGAGAGCATCATAATTGCACACTATCATATTTTGGTTAAAATAAAGGGATACTAACCCTATTTTGCAGGAAAAGATTACAAAACTCAAAAACACAAAAATATTTGCTTTAGCATGCATCCACCAGTGTCATTTCCCGGAACTAAACTTGGTTTGTTTATTCGCAGGATTGCGCCCCAAACCCGTCTCCGATCTAAGAAAGCCAAAGAGACAACAGTCGAAATGGCTGAGAACCCTAATCCTAACCCGGATCCCGTATCTCGGGAAGAATTCGATGCTGTGAGAAATCAGATGACGGAATTGACCACAATGCTAAAAGAGCATTTCAAGTTAAAATCGAAGTCACAAACCGAGGACCCACCGGGGCCATCATCTCAAGGGAACGAGTTGACCCCAGAAACCCCGAAGGTTGAACAGCCAAAACAAATTATCGTTATTCCAGAAGATGAAATTGCTAGTAATGTCAGCAAGAAAATAAAGCAGATGGAAGAGGCCATCCAAACTATAAAGGGGATCGGGTCATATGGCAGTGTCAACTACTCCGACTTATGCATTTTCCCAGGAGCCAAATACCCCGAGAAGTTCAAGATCCCCGAATTTGAAAAGTATGACGGGTCGGGGGATCCTTACACGCATCTGAAAGTCTACATCGGAGAACTCGGGGCATATGCTGAGGACGAATCGTTGAGAATGCAGTTATTTCAGAAAAGCCTGACGGGGGAGGCTAGGACCTGGTATGCGAGGCTGGATAATGCTAAGATTCACAACTGGAAGGAGCTGGCCCACACCTTCCTAACGCAATACAGTTTTCAATCCCAAATGGCCCCGGACCGATACCAGATGACCAAGACTAGGAAGCAAACCAATGAATCCTTCAGAGATTACGCTCAACGGTGGAGAAGGATGGCGGCCCAAGTAAACCCACCCATGAACGAAACGGAGATGGTGATAACCTTCATCGATATCCAAGAAGCCCCTTATTATGAAAGGGTGATGGCTGGAATAGGGAAGCCTTTTGCAGAGATGATTAAACATGGGGAAATGGCTGAAATGGGGTTAAAGTCGGGGAAGATCCGAGACTTCACCGCTCTTGAAGCTGTTGCTGAGCAAATCCAGAATGGAAACTATGGCAGTTCTTCCCATAGAACACAGAAGCAAAAAGAGGAGGAGGTATCCCTAGTCTTGAAAGGGCTGTCTGGGAAAGTAGAGAGTAGCCCTCCTGTTGGCATGCAAAGGAATATACCCCATCGACAGCCAACTTTCACCAATCAAAGATTTGAGGGGCGGAGGAGATTTGAAAATGCCCGAGATAGGGAATTCACTCCGTTGGGGGATCCATTAGAGCAAATTTTGGCCGTGTTAATCACCCAAAAGAAGATTACGGAGCTGGCACCACCGACTGACCCAAAGGGGAAGAAGTACGACCCAAGCAAGAAATGTGCCTATCATTCCGGGTCCCCGGGGCATGACACTCAGGAATGCTGGACGTTGAAACATAAGATACAGAACTTGATCGATAGGGGGGACATCGTAATTGAACGACCAGATGTCAACGCCAGCCATCTGCCGCAATGCGAAACAGATGAGGTAAGCATGATTGGGTCAGGAAATATCGGGGTGGACCCCAATCGCAAATACATCCGAAAGGTCGAAGAATACCCCCCAATGAGCGAAACAAATGTCCTTGAATGGGAATGTTTGGGGGAGGTTAAGGTCATTAGGCAAGAATTGAAGTTGGTCAGGCATCAAATGAAGCAATTAGCAGACCTGGTGGTACACCAACATAATCTGACGAGGCAACTCTTCACCCAATTACTGAGAGACCAAACGGAAGAAGAGGACAAACAAATTTCAAACCAGGATCCCTCCCAGGAAAACCAGCTGACTCAAGGAGATCAAAACAGAATGAAAGGGCAGGGAAATGAAAATAATAAAGATGCCAGACGATCCCACCAGTGGAGCCTTGATAACCGCTCGGACAGAGGTGAACCCTCAAAGGGGAAAGATCGAGCAGCATTCCCAAGAGATCGAAAGTTCACCCCTTTGAGCAAATCAAATGCAGAAATATTGCACCTTCTGATCAGTCGGGGAAAGATTACGGAGTTGCTGCCACAAACCGACCCCAAGTCTAAAAGATACGATCCTACACGAATATGCCTCTATCATTCCAACTCACCAGGGCATGATACTGAAGAGTGTTGGGCGTTGCGGCACAAGATCCAAAATCTTATCGAAAGAGGAGAGCTAAAAATGGCAAACGATATTGTGATCACCGCAATGGGGAACCCGAACACCGACGAATGGATTGACGAGCCTCCGCGAACTATGAAATGGTGAACTTAAATGATACGATTGCGAGTCCCAAAAAAAAGGTGGGGATGTTATTGGCTGCTTAATATTATTCCTCGTTTTATTTTTCTATGCATTATTATGTTATGTTTTCTTGCAAAAACAAACAAAAAAAACAAACAAAAAAAAAAAAAACAAACAAACAAACAAAAAGAAAGAAAAAAAAAACAATCTTGTGTGCTATTGAAGCCTGAACTACGTAAGACCTGATCTCCTCTTCCTATAGGAGTACGTAGGCAGCCACTTTGGCGCGGTCTAATCCTTGCAAAATCCATAGAACCCTTCGATAAGTTTGACAATCAACGATCAATGACTCGGGCGACTTGTTCTCCTGTCAACCCATCGGAGTACACTTCCAAAGGCAAAGGATTTTTGGGTTCCCAGCATCTCATCGACCCACCTGTCAAAGACACCACGAAGCGATAACCTTAATGACAATC
Organism: Hedera helix; assembly: GCA_947179155.2. Lineage (NCBI taxonomy): Eukaryota > Viridiplantae > Streptophyta > Magnoliopsida > Apiales > Araliaceae > Hedera > Hedera helix. The sequence continues at coordinate 12,323,426 of OX359279.1, forward strand.
AAAGCTGGGGCAGTTTCGAAAGCGATGACGACTCGACACTGGGGCATTCATCGACCATCCTTGGAAGGATAGTGCACAGTTCGACATCTATGGTGTGATCTCGTCTGCGCACGACAACATCATTGGAGTTGTACGATCAATTGGTCATGTCCAGTCAAAGCTCTTTTAGAATACAAGGAGCCACATAGAAAATTTTATTTTGACTTATTAGGGATCGAATTAATTCTGACAAGCGTCCGTGGAGCAGACTCGTGAGTATGATTAGATGATTAACAAAGAATTGATTTCGAAGTGTCGTTCGAAGCAGAATCCACCTCATAGGCAAGTCTGCACTTTGCGTTTGCGCCGACTTTCAGAGTGGGGTATAAAGCTACGACGATAATGATGACGATTGATGCGGAGTCAAAAAGTAAATAAAAGTGAATCAAATGCCTCGAATCGTGGCCTGAATTATTCGAGCAATTAAGCCTGAGGGGTGTCTTTACGCCTGGCGCCTTAAAGTCGTCTGATTTGGGAGTCGCCGGCCCAATGCTCGTTACATGGGTAATTCAGAGCCTAAGAAAACGAGCATTACGACTGCAGAGACCTGAGCAGATTCGAATCGTGGCATGGGTTATTCGAGTAATTAAGCCTGAAAGGTGTCTCTACACCTGGTGCCCTAAAGTCGTCCGATTTGGGAGTCACCGGCCCAACGCTCGCTACATGGGTAACTCAAGCCTAAGAAAACGAATCTTGCGCAGAGTCAGACGAGGAATGAATGTGGTAAACCACCTAACTTGTATCGAAGTGTGGCCTCTGTTACTCGAGCAAGTAAACCCGAAGGGGTGTCTTTACACCTGGTGCCCTAAAGTCGTCCGATTTGGGAGTCACCGGCCCAACGCTCGTTAAATGGGTAACTCTGAATAGCCTAAGAAAACGAGACAAGTTAAGTGGACACGAAAAGGGAAATGCGGAGTTGAAAAAAGAGGAAAAGAAAAAAATTTCGACCAGAGAAAAGAAGGAAGCGCATATAAAGTCACGGAAAAGAGGCCCCTAATTGAAGGATGCATCACACAGTGCACTTGCCATATGACGTAAATCCTGCGAAGAACGATATCAAGAATGAAGACGGAATACCTTTAATAAAGGAAGGTAGTTTTGAATTTAATCATACTCACGAATATTGTCCATGAATGCTTAAATGTTTTATTACGATTTCATAACTCGTCAAATGAAAAAGAAAAAAAAAAAAAAAAAAAAAAAAAGATGTGAAATCGAAAGTGACTTAATGCATTCACAATTCATTCAATGTCAAATTAATCCACTCACGATTCACGAAAAAAGAGATCCATCTAGATGCTAAGTTTTTACGATAAGACGAAAACATCACAGACATGAGCTAAATTGCATAATCACGAGCATTCCATTTTTGTGCTCTACTGTTGAGATGTTTAGTAATATCGGAGTTAACCCCGCCAACCCGAACGGTCGAGCATTTAGCGTTTGTTACTTGTGCAGGATATGAATCGGTGTGCGTAACTCGGCATGACAAACGAAATGACTTCCCAAACGAATCCTCAACAAAAACATGAGTAAAGGCTGGGGCATCTTAAAGATCATGGAAATGAAAGGGGCACAGGTCTATATCAGACTCCTCATCAACGAACCTTCCTCCACGACCATCAATGAATTTTGACGAACTCAGTCTGATGCACGCTGACATTACCTCGATATTCAAGCGAGAATATACAAGAGCGATATAATCTCGGACGTCAGGACTGATCGATTAAAAGGCGAGGAAGGGCAACATGGTCATCGATCATAGCAAAAAGCCAAATGAACTGCCCCAATCGGATGAGAGTCCAGTGCTATCAATGCATACGATCAAATGACAAGAGGATCACCTAGATATCAACCAAGAGTCTAGCATAAGAGGAAGTCCCTGCACCCCAAATTCAAAGACATGACAATCTGTGAGCAGGATGAGGAACCCTGGATAAGTCAGATTGGGCATACAAAATGACAGATACAATTCCCCAACAGAGAAACGATCAGGGGCATGCGATTCAACGAACCAACCTTGAAGTCCAGAAACTGTCCTCCCAAATAAGGCATGACACAACGGAGTAGTCAAAAAGAACGACACGTGAAAAATTGTATCATTTGACTAAACAGGGGTCATTTCCTTCCAAGCATATCTATTGATCCATGCATAACATCAGTGCATCCATGTATATATCAAAATAAAATGTACATGAAAGGAAAATCACAGGTACGAGACTGTCGACGTCACGAGTATCGAGGCCATTTATCGGAAAGACATGGCAGCGGGAAACTTCCACGATCTGATGCACCCAGAATCTATGAAACATTAAGGAATTGGAAAACGACTGTCTGAAGCACCTTCAGCTAATCGGCAAGGATGACAGCTCAAAAGCAATTGCTGTCAAAAGCGATCTACGAGGACGAACCCCAAGAATGACAAGTCAAACCGAAAGAAGTGGCTGGAAAAAACGATATACGAGGACGAATCCCAAGGAAGCCCTACGAACTAATCAGGTACGCTTTCTTTTTAAATTTGTTCAAGCGATTATTGCATTTTTTATGATGAACAATACGATGCGATTCCGGAGACGAGACCCGGCAATTACAAACATGACCCGTCAGTGAAAATCCCTGACCGTCCAACATGACCCGTCAGTGAAAACCCTTGACCGTCCAAACACGACCAGTCAGATACGATACCTGACCAAACCAAAAACGACCAGTCAGATACGATACCTGACCAACCCAAAAACGACCAGTCAGATACGATACCTGACCAACTCAAAAATGACCCGTCAGTCAAAAGAACTGACCGTCCAAAATGACCCATCAGTCAAAGGAAACTGACCGTCCAAATATGACCCGTCAGTCAAAGGAAACTGACCGTCCAAACATGACCCGTCAGTCAAAAGAAACTGACCGTCCAACATGACCCGTCAGTCAAAAGAAACTGACCGTCCAACATGACCCGTCAGTCAAAGGAAGCTGACCGTCCAACATGACCCGTCAGTCAAAAGAACTGACCGTCCAACATGACCCGTCAGTCAAAGGAAACTGACCGTCCAAATATGACCCGTCAGTCAAAAGAAACTGACCGTCCAAACATGACCCGTCAGTCAAAAGAAACTGACCGTCCAACATGACCCGTCAGTCAAAGGAAACTGACCGTCCAAACATGACCCGTCAGTCAAAAGAAACTGACCATCCAACATGACCCGTCAGTCAAAGGAAGCTGACCGTCCAACATGACCCGTCAGTCAAAAGAACTGACCGTCCAACATGACCCGTCAGTCAAAGGAAACTGACCGTCCAAATATGACCCGTCAGTCAAAGGAAACTGATCGTCCAAACATGACCCGTCAGTCAAAAGAAACTGACCGTCCAACATGACCCGTCAGTCAAAGGAACTGACCGTCCAACATGACCCGTCAGTCAAAGGAAACTGACCGTCCAAATATGACCCGTCAGTCAAAGGAAACTGACCGTCCAAACATGACCCGGCAGTCAAAGGAACTGACCGTCCAAACATGACCCATCAGTCAAAAGAACTGACCGTCCAAACATGACCCGTCAGTGAAAATCCTGACCGTCCAAAATGACCCGTCAGTGAAAATCCCTGACCGTCCAAAATAACCCGTCATATGAGAAGCAGTGCGATATGCGATGCGATGTGCGATGCGATGCGATATGCGATACATCATATGAGAAGCAGTGCGATATGCGATTTCATATGCGATGTAATGTGACTTTGGTTTAATATGATATGCGAATTGATATTTAATATGCGACTTGGTATGCGATATGCGATAAGCAAGAGAAAAAATAGTTTTCCTTGATGAATAGGCGATGCGAGTCCATTTGAGACAGTAACCGATGATATTAATGTTGCATCATTAATATGTATATGTTGCATCATTGATATGTATGTTGCATCATTAAAATATGTGATGTCATCATCATGCATTGGGTGCCTACTTCTTTATCATGTTCATTTCATATGACATTACATAAACATGATAAAGAGGGGCAGTTGTAGACACCCAAATTTTGCACTTCTCTACTAAACCTGGCAGGAGGGTAAAGTCGCCATCTGACCAGACATAGGAAAAGGAAGGTGGACCCCAACACGAGGCCGCCCCGACGGCTGGCGATCAAAGCTGCCAAGACAAACAACGAGCATCAGGTCAGTTGAGGCAGGACACACGGTCGACCCAGACGAAGCCGGATCTGACCGCCAAGATGACGAACTGCCCCCTACGCTTACGATGTTCGGGGGTCTCGCTCCCCGGTGAGCGAGCGGCTGCCCAGCTCGCCGGTGAGCTGGCGGGGTGGAAAGGGGGCAGCGCCCCCTGAAAGCCAGGCACAATTATCAAATTCTATATCAAGTCACAGCCCTCCGAACTAGCCTCCCAGAACAATATGGCACGTTTCCCAGGGATTTCCGGATTGCAAAAATACAGCCTTCCAAAATAATACCGCGGAAATTGGCGAATTAAGACCGCGTGGCACGGAAATCGAGAAAAGCAAGCCAGACAGCCGCGGATGCATCTGCGGCCAAACGATTTTCGAGGTTTCGCACGGCTCGAGGAGACGGCACACGACAGCCGAGGAAACGGCGCAGGCGGCTTGCCGCCCAGCCGCAGATGGATCTGCGGCCAGCCGCAGATGCATCTGCGGCTGCCTGGAAATGCCTATAGAGCGGTCATTTCCACCCGAGAGCGAAGAAGAAGAAGAAAAAAAAGAAAGAGAAAGAGAGAGAAAAAAGTTAGAATTTTGGAGAGAGAAAATCGCGAGGAAGAAGAATAAGGGGCTCGGGTTGGAGAAAATTTAGGGGAAATCTCACTTTCTTTTGCTAGATAGTTGTATATTCTTGTGGGTTTGATCAATCTTGGAATATAAAGCTTGTTCCGGTGTATTGCAAGGTGAAAATGGGTGTTTGTTTTGAATTTTTCTTGTTTATATAAATGTGATAATATTGTGTTTTGGGTTTGTGTAGTATAGTTGTTGTTGTAATGGTGATGATCCGTGGATTAGGGGTCGTTTAGCGAGGGTTCCATCGGAACGTAATTCCTCCTAACGCCCCGATGACATCCGTACGGTGATTTTTCGCTCGTTGTGGTAATGAGTAATGCATAGTTTTGATTTGGGTGATATTTGGGTTATGTAGTGCGATATCGAGGTTTAATATTGTTAGATTTGGTTTATTATTGGTTATGTAGCTATTTGGATGATTGTGAGCCTAGGGAGGAGATCCTAGTGGTCGAATCCCGATGATGGACGTTTTGGGTATATGTAATCGTGATATAGGGCCCACGTATGTGTATTTTGTAATATCGGGCCTTAAAACGACACAAAGTCGTGTTAGGGTTAAGGCCCCGTGATAATAATAAAATATGTGATTGTGGGTGTTTGGGGTTGTCTGGATGGCTCACATGCCCATGGATAGCCCTGACACGTTTTGGGATGTTTGTTTTAATTTACGACACGAAAAAAACGGTTTTCCAAAATAAGGCAAACGATGAAGATTTTCTAAAAGTGATCAATTTAGGATATTAGATTCACGAGGTTTAAAGGTTAAGTGTTTTGGCAAACTTTAATCCATGATTGATGAATAGGCTTTAGTTGGTTTTAAAACGTCACAAAAAACGATTTTGCAAATAAATAAATGTTTTCATTAAACTTTGTGCATAGGGTTAAAGAGTTCTAGAAGTTGCCCTCGTTTTATTTATATTAACTGTTAGAAGGCAATGTATGGTCTCGATTCCTATTTGACAAAAGTTTAAAATTATTGTTTTCTAAAATGACATCTAAATAAAAAACCCTCAACGCTTTCGAAATTAAAATCAATATTTCTTATAAAAAGCGAAGCCTCGTCATTTGGGTCAAAGAACGTCCAAAACCCTTTCCAGATAAACACTTTTGTCATATAAAATAAAAGCAAACTTGTTATGCAAAACGCACCACAAACGTCCATTTAGGCACACACACACACACACACACCTTTTAGGATTTAAAAGGATAAGAAAATATCGAGATTGCGGTAACCGTGTTTCACGGAAGTCGGGGGGTGCCTAACACCTTCCCCTCGCTTAAGCAAGCCCCCGAACTCTATGAATCTCGGTTTGCGGACCAATTAACTCGGAGTCACATATGAGCCAGCGATTACAAAAAAACTAAATTCGGATGAGTTGGTACATCCATTTCAAATATACCAACTGGCGACTCTGGTCAATTGGCTCATACAGAAATCGATCTTTCAAAACCCCGTCGACATTAAGCCGACCCTTTTCAAAATCACATTTAATTCAAAAAGCTAAAATTGGAAAGGGACATTTAATTATTAAAAAACGAAACGGCGGAAATCCCGGCGTCGACATATACGTCTCTCCCGATGGTCATATAAACATATCCTTTCTAAATCTGACATTGTGTGCAACAGAATCGAAAAGGAACATCCTAGCTAAATAAATCATTATACTCCTATAAGATTTAAATTAACAAGGATTTTATGATCAGATTCTCTTTAAGGTTACATATGATATATAGGTATATTCTTATCCTACATACGAATCATGAATTCCATCTTATGCAGAATAACACAAACATATGTTATTATATTCAGATCTAAACCTATAATCTATATCCCAATTTCATATATAAATTATCCCATTAATTACTAACTAGATAATTAATACATGAACGCATAAAATATGATAAATGATTCATATATAATCAAATATCAATCAAAAAGAAAGTAAATTAATTTAAACTGCACAATAGGTTTAATTGCAATCTTAATTAAAAATTAACTCATAACTAAAAAAGAAATCAAAATAATATTTATAATCCATCATGTTCATAATACAAAAATAAAAGGAAAAGATAAGAAAGAAAAATATGTTATTAGGCGCGGCCTCTGAAGCTCAGCCTTCGATCTTTGTAATTATTCTTTGGTTCCTCCTTCAGAACTCAAAATAATCTTATTTGAAATTCTATACTACTCCTAATATATGTTAATCTCTCTTAATTCATGTCTCTTTATGAGTATTTATAAATTACATAATAAATCCCTAACTTATATGAAAACACATTTCAATTTGGAGTCAAAAAGCTGCAAATCGCGAACCCATCTTAGCTGATGCTAACCGGCACGGCACTACGGCTTCGTAATTATACTACAAATTGGCGCTACGGCGCCAACCCTTCAGATTGCCAGAAATTACTGGAGCCCTACGGCACTGTTCCTCTTTGTTATTAGCTGGTTACCTCCTCAAATTTACAACTTTACCATTAAGTTGATTTTTAGTCCAAAATTGACCGATTTGCCCCTTCCTTGCTTCTTCTTACAAAATTAAACATAAAAATATATAAAAATAACATAAAATACTTAAGAACTAATCATTTATTAAGTTAAAAGATAATTAATAAATAAATATAAAATCCACTTATCAATAATACATATGCATACATATATAGCTTTTCCGTTTCATGTGACCAAATTTGTTTTTTTTGGCTTTCAAATCTTAATTGAAGGAGGGAGAGACACAATTACGATTGAGAAAAAGAAAAGTAGTCATATCTGTTCACAGTCGCAATATTGGCACACCACATATTTCGAAAATCGAATTTAAAATTTAATTTGTTAGACCCACTTGAAACCCATGTGAACTTCTCGCTGTCCATCTCTCTCGAGCGGCTTTAGAAATCTAATTTGCTAAAAATGCATGTCAAATTAGAAATACCCAGAAGATCAAGCAGTTGTTCATGATTTTGGTACAAGCTTACAAGAGGACTTGTGGGCCTTGTGGCATTAGCAAGAAGAAATAGTGGTGGAGGATAAGTATGGTGACGGGGATGAACCTGGTGAGCGGTAAATAAATAAAATGGATATAATTTTTTTAACTTAATTAATATGAATTTAATTTAATCTGTCTTATCATGTTTTATAATAATTCACATATACTACCACGTAAATAGGCGGTTAAGTTTTTACAGTTTTAGACAGATTTTTCATTCTAAATAAAATAAATATAGTTCAATGAGTTACCCGTAAAAAAATTGCTTATTTACTCTAATATTAATTTTATTTTGTTTATAATATAGAGGATATGATAAAGATTATAAAAAAATTACTTGTATTGTTTAATTTTCTGTCCAAATTTATCTGTTTTTAGACTAAAAGATTTATAAATAAATGTGGTCAATTCTCCATCCATTTCATATTTTTATTCACTCATTAAATTTGTTATCCATTTCTTTTCCTTTTAATTTAGTAACTCGGTCTAAATTTCTCTACTTCTCCTTTCTCTTCTCTTATTAAAACACACAGAGACAATGTTGAATTGCAATCAATATAAAAAAAAATCATATACCGTAAAATATTTAAAATTATCTTTAATATTATATATGTATTATATCACTAAATAATGATAAATGTCAATAAAAAAAAGTGTAAAATATTTGTGAAAAATTATATAAACTAGCTCATGCCTCACATGAACTATCAAACTATCAAGAGGAGACCTGATTTTCAATTGAACCGATAAGTTGACTCAAATGAGTTGATCTAAGTTACATTAATGTATTCATTTATTTTTATTTCATTCACTTCATCTTGTAACACTAAATTTTTTTCTTTTTTCCTTTATTGGATAGCAAAGCCCAAAAGTCTAACATCTTTCAACTTTATCAGCACATATATTCTGAACTTTATTGTTATTTCATTTTCTATTCCATTCACTCAATACCAGATTCTTTTTTTTTCTTTCTTTATTGGGTAGTAAAACCCAAAAGTTTAACACTTTTCAACTTCAACAGCACATACATTTACAAGTTTAATAGTATACATTTTATAAATAAAATATAATCATTCACATTTCCAAATTTATGCAAGTACATCCTTCCCTCTACATTATTTATACATATTCACTACCATAATATTTACATATATTCACAAAGACATTACACAATAGATAAAAGATATATTTACTCCTTTACTCTCTAATTTCTTTGTTTTTGTAAAATTAGTTTAGCCTTGCGAGATGGCTTTGGGTGGTACTCAATATTTGTCTCATGAAATATCACAAAAATAATTAATATGAATTTCCTGCTTGTTTTATTTTATTTTAATATTTCTAAGTTTGAGTTTTGTAATTTTTTTGAGAAAATTGTTATAGCTTACCCAAAACCAGATCATTTCAATGAAGAAGGTTGTGTTATTTTTGTCCTAAAAGATGATCATATTTAAGTACACTACCTGAATCATATTGGAGTTTTTTAAATTTTGAACGAATGGGCTTTCATAATCTAGTTGAAAGTGCTGAAGATTGATCATATCTTTCGTAAAGCAAATCTGTGTGGATGCACTAGCAAGATTTGGATGTTTTAATAATAATAATAACTTAACTTCGCATGCTATTGTGCGTACAAACTTAATTTAATAGCATACAAGCTTCCAACAGTGCTAAACATAGCCTAACTTTCAAAATATTTTCATTCCATCAATGTCCATGCCAAATGCTACTTCAAAATTACTCTATTTGTACTCCATCTTCCTTGGTCTTTCTCATATGTCAAAATTTTAGAGGCATCTTTGTCAATCCTATAATTTGATTTGGGGGCATTGCTAACACTAGAGTTTAAGCATAATATATACCATTTTAGTACAACTTGGTAAGAACATCACCCTAAATCTTTTACAACATTTCATAACTCCTCCAAGTTTAAATGTACTCCCATAACTAAATATTTCCCCATTCAATAAAAACCGAGGGTCAGCTTCGACTTGTTCATTATTTTTGTGAAAATTTCAAGGGATTCAATACAGAAGTTGGAATTTAAAAGCATCTGATCCTTGTAGCTTCTTTACCCGGTTGTGGCAATCGAAAGACTTCGCATGTGTAAATATAATAACCTGGCTTAAACTCATAGAACCGAAGCATCGGTAATATAGTAGAAGTGGCAATGGCAGTAAATTGTTGCATTTGCGAGATGACGTCTGCTTCCTATATCTCTCAACTGTTTTTGTTGAACAATTCATGACTACTGAACTGTATCACTTCCTATTAAAGGTATCACTAAGTAGTCAATCTTTTGCCCTGCTTTCTTCTAATGAAATGGCTCCAAAACCGAAAAGTCAAAAGTCTATGTTTTAGCAACCCAACCTCGATACCAAGCACATGGCATGAGAAGCACCAAGCGCAACCAAGAGCACCTTATGAATCCCCAATCCGTCTTCCTCTGTAAGAAAATTGACTTCAACAGGAGATGTTTGTACCTCTGGCAGTCCAGGAACCCCTAATTGATGATCCTTGGAATTTCCCCACATGTATAACTTCCCCGTATCTGTCCATTACAAGGAAGAGCTTTTCAGTTATTTTTATGAGATTAGCGAAGATTGTTGTATAGATGGCAGACAGAACAGCAAATATAAAGAAATATAAATTTTTATATACACGCAACAACATATACATATTATGGTAGGGACAGATTTTGGGACTCACACCACTCGAACATAGTTATTATTGTAAATTGTATCACAACTTGGAAGCCCAGCTCATGAATCGTATCGTGAATCAAATCATAATTATTCAATACATATTGCAAATTTGATAAACAGTATTTGAACGTGTATAGCGATCAGATATTGGAACCATAGAGTATAGCGAAGAACTACTAGGATAGTACGAGCATGCAATCTTATATAAGGTAGCTGCAGTTTTGTTTATTCACTGGTTCTCTGTTCTTAATCATCCCATTTAGAGTATTGTTGACGTCCAGTTTTTTCCTTCCTAGCAAATGTTTTAAAAGTCTACTATTTTGATTTTGCATACACCTTGAATAAATTTTGCGTATTCAAAGAATTCATCCTCAATAGATTCACTCTTCTTGTTCCCTCCGAAGTATCATCCTCGATAATGCACTTTCATGTCATGATCATAAGTGGATCACTATTATTTTTGTATTACAATTTATTTTAACTCAAATAACTAATGAACTTGCTAAACAAACGACCAATGCAAACGAGGAAGGAAAAGACAATAAGCAAGAAAAAACAAAAAAAAAAACAAAATCAAAAGGGTAACAAATGGACTTGTTTTGACCTTTAATTTTGAATCATGAGAGAGCTGAATTGTATCGAGTTGTAAGATTTGTATACCCATAATTTGCTGGCTTATTATTTACTATATTGATATTGATTGCAGCGAATTCTTTCATAATTGGATTTCAAGTTAGTAACTTCTATTTTTTCCTTCGTTTCGGATCAAAAATAGAATAGTTGAGTTAAATCAAAAATTAAAAAAGTATCGATTCCATTTCGCCCCATGGTTGGGAACTAATTATTGGCTAGGCTTATTAGATTAGAGGGAGGGGGACTGCAAATATTTGAGGAATTCACTGCTCTTGTGCGGGCATTGGATTCTCACCAATGTTTGCGTTACTCGAGCCGACATTCTTGCTCCCGCTTCGTCCACGACCGCTCGCACGGGTGCTTCCCAAGCTAAAACTATGAATCCTTTTCATTTAACGCGTGCATTGACTGGTGGTTCGTGTGTTGCAGACCTAGGTCTATGGGTGGTGCTTTAGTGGCCAAGGTTTGACCGATGAGGTGGGTAACAATGAAGGAGAAAAACTTCGGGCGTAGGGTGGTGCTGGGTGTTTCCGGTGATGGCTAGGTTTTGTACATTGGCATAGGTGTTTGAGTTGTCTTTTTTTTTTCCCTGATTTGTGGCGGGTTGCTGGGGCTTGAAGATGATGAAAATTTGGTGGAGTCCAGGTAAACAGGTGGGGAGTTAAGGCTGTGTTTGGCTAGGGTTTAAGGTTCTTGGCTTAGTCATTTTCTCTATCTGCCTTTCTCTATCTCCCTATATCTATATATTCTCTCATCATCTCTACGTCTCTCTTCTTCCCCAAGTTCTTACCATTTATCTCTTTTTTCTAACTAATCTCCTTCAATAAGTCACCTGTTGGATTACTTACATAAAGCTTGATCCTAACATTCACCTTCTAAAGTGTGCATTTTGCCAACAAGGTTGGTTGGTTTGTTGGCACCCCTCCCAGTCCGCCTTGGGCCCGTTAGTTCTGTAGCTAGCAGGTTCTGTACAGCTTCTTTTCCAATTGTCACAGTTATAAAAGTCAAAAATGTCAGCAAGAAGAGTCCGCCTGACTTCTTTATTTTGGAAACTGGAAAGAAACACATGCCAACCTTTAACTCCAACTTAAAGCATTCTCCACAAACCAAACTGATGGATGACTGGCAGAGATATATAAGGCACACATACGTAAGTAGCCATGTGAAAATGTATTTGCTAGGTTATAAATATAAGAAGACCCATAAGTCTAACCTGCACACGATCTTCATGAGAGTATGAATAGGTTCAACTGTGAAACAAGAGATCTAAAGAAGAATGACGCTAGGCTATATTAGTAACAAGTAGTGATGCAGATTGTGACAATATATTAATTATTGTTATTAAATATATATTATTGTTTAGAGGTAAATCAATTGTAATAAGTACTTATATTTAATTATATTAGGTAGATTATTCTAGAAGTTCAGTCATAGTAGTAGATTAGAATTAAGAGTTTTTTCTTTCTAAATTAGGGTTTTTACTTGTTGTCCAAGTCTTAGATTTTGTGTATAGGCATTGTAATCCTACTAAGTTTATACAAAGTATGAATTATTATTGATTGGAGATGAAAGCTATGTACTTTATTTAATGCCTTGTTTTTCTACCGATTCTCTGCAGGAATAGGTACCCTTAACCCATTCTTTCTTCATCCAAGCTTTATTTTATAGCCCTTTCTAAACCTTTCATGCATCAGGTAAACCCTTTGTGTGTGCCTGAGTTTCAATCAGTGCCCTATAGTGACCTCTTTACATACATTTCTCTTTTGGAATTGATTCACTTCTATGGTAAAGCTAGTAAAATGACTGCAGTCCTTGGTTTCCAAAATGTTTTCTGAATGTTTCATCCCTGTCAGGCACACAAGGGTGACAAGAAAATGGGATAGAGAGACTAATAACACTGATCAACATAAATAATTATAAATTTGGGTATACTTTTTTTCCCCTTGACACTGTTTAGATCATGCTATTAGTCTATTACTACTACACATGAGGCTTCATCTTACCAGTTACAGCTGCTGAAGATGAACCTCCACAAGCGATATAGACAACCTTCTCATGAGCTATAGACTCAATGGGTAGAGGAGTTTTCTGATTCTGAATAGAAGAATGTCCCAGTTGACCATGTCCACCATGACCCCACGAAAAAACTTTACCTTCATCTGAAATCTCACAAGAAGAATAAGATTCTTATTCAAGTACTTTAAAAGAAACATGAAATGTAGTTGATACTGAAATCATGAGATTAGGCAGTCTTCGTACCATTTAAAGCAAGCGAGTGATATCCACCACTTGCTATCTGAATGATACGAACATCTTTAAGGCTAGCAATTGGTTGTGGTTTCCAGCCACCGATTTTATCACCTCTTCCAAGCTCATAGTTCGAGTTTGCTGCGCCACAAGCAAAGGATTTTATCCATAAGATGTCATGTTAAATTCACAAAGCCAAAGATGATCAAATAAGCAAACAGCCAAATGCAAGGCATGCCTCTTTTTTGCCCCCTTTTCTTTTTTTGATAAGTCATGCACGTCATCACATAAGAAAAGTGCAAAGATGCTCTAATTAAACATGAATAGAGAAAAGCTTCTCTTGGATCCAATTTCATGAGTGACTCATTAGAAATGATCACCCAGAGGCGAAGATGCTTCAGGAGTGTGGTTGAGTCACATCACTACCACATATATCATAATGTTTGATACCAGAATACCTCAATACCACTTGACCACGCAGGATCCGAATTAACTGAGATCCAAACAATTAACAATTAATAAAGTGATCATAAATAAAACCACAACTCAGAATGTGGCTCAACTATTAAGCGGAATTATAGCTGAAAGATGACTTCTAATATTAGAATCTACTCGCAAGAGTTTAAAACTCAAAGTTGTGGTAAAAAAACTCCTTGACACAGTCCGTAAGTGGCTTAAGAAAAAGCATGTTCAAATGAGGGAAACTTTATGTGGTTCACGGAATGCAGCGAATTTAAGATTGGAGTCATAGTCAATGTTTCTTTAGGTTTATATGCTACTAGTTGTTTTCTAAGTATACTTATATTATGTTTTAGCTGTCACAAATTATTTGATAAGTTGCTTTTTTAGGGTGTAAAAGTAGGCTTTCAGGCTAGGTTTCAAGGTTTGGGCTCTTAGATGATGTTTTAGGTTTTGTAAGCGCAAAACAAGTCAAAAATAAGTTCAGTTTGTTGGTCAAACTTTGGGCCGCAAAGCTATTTGGTCCCCAACTTTGCCTGGTCCCCTAGTCTTTCAATTTCTTTATAAATGATGTAATAGATTTGTTTTTGGGAGGGAAATGAAGAAATATTTAATATTTTCAGCATAGTGCATCTTTTGCTTGGATGCGATGCAAAAAAAAAACCAATTTATTTTCAGCATGTTTTATTCAAAAATATTTTAGAATTTTTTGAAATGTTGTTACTATGTATTTATAAGCAATCATTTGACACATGTACAGTCCACATCATTGGCAGGTTCAATTAGACCAAATTGAAATAAATTGGTAGTAGAATCCCTTAATTGAGAAAACTGAAATGAAATGTACCAAAGTGCAATGAGAAGCCTAATTCAGGGTACCGATATTTAATTAAGCCAAAAAAAGAAAAATAACAATAATAGTAATCGTTTTTGCCAAACTCAGTGTCATCAACAAGTAGTGTTATTCTTTAGCCTGTAAAGTATAATATTGAAATACTAAATAAAATATGACATCTAATAACGCTGTTGGCATGTATTAAAATCTGTGCCAAACACGTTTTAAAAGATGGGCCTCAATTCGGAGAGGGAGTAATACATTAAACCAGTCAATAACACCTATATCTCTGTGATATAGGATTCAATTACTGGAAATTCGTCTCAACTTCCTAAAACACCATATTTTAAGACACTATATTGCTTCATGTTGGAGTAGTCAAACGTAAAGATCTGCTACTCAAACTCAAGTTGCTGAATAAACCAGGTGAAGCATGAGAATAATCTTCCTATGATCTACATTTCTACTGAATGCCACAAGAAAGGATACAAAAACATTAACAAGAAATGACATAATTTTACCTCCCTTAGCCAAAAATAACAGACACAATAATTTACCTCCCCAGTTCCAAAGATGCCCATCCTCCGTCAATGCCATTGTAAAAAATCCACCACAAGAAACAGCAGCCACAGGCACAGGTAAAGCTTTTACTTTGGAAGGGATGCTAAGTCCACCTGCCTGATCTGGGCCTCGACCAGGACCAAGGCCCAGTCTACCTTCTCCTTCATCTCGACCCCAAGTGTAAAGATCACCTAAATCAAATATTCAAATGAATGAAAGGGCCAAACCGTCAAAGTAAAAAAATAATAATAACTAAGTTATTGATTCAATAACTTCCCACTTCCCCATGCAAGAGACTCACAGACACATAAAGAAGGAAACTAATATCAAACCACATAACATCATTGATAACATAATTACCAACAGACAATTATGATTCTTCATGCCTCAGTTGATATTGCCTTATGCCTCCTTTTTTTTTCAGGGTGTCATTATTTCTATAAGAAGCCTTTCCAACATGTTTAATATATAGTAAGGCACGTCATATGAAAATAATAACGTGCTTTCCAAATGTCATTTGCAACTGTAGGGGAGTAATAACCTACATCTAAATCAAATTAGGTAACTTGAAAAATTTAAACCCAGGAACAGCAAACCACTTAAATTTTAAAATAGCCTGCTTTCTTATAGTGGTAGAGGGGAAAAAACAAGAATAGGAGAAGGAAAAAGAAGGGGAACAAGATAACATTTTCCTTCTACTAATTGTTGACCAACAAACTACAAAAAAAAATCTTATAATTATATATTTTCGAAGCCATTGCCAATCTGTTGGTCCACACTGGAATGCTCAAAAGTAGAATAGCTTCAGGAGCATATAATAAACCATTGAGAATGCTACAGCCTACAAATAAGCAAGAAGCTGTCTCTAACCTGATTCAGTGATGGCAGCAGTATGTGTTCCACTAGTCGCAATATGACATATATCTCTATCCCAAGGACCTTCCACCAATCTAGGGAACAGTTCCCTATGATACACCGAATGCCCAAGAGCACCAAAACCACCATAACCCCTGAAAATTTAATAAGAAGATATCAATTAGTTCAAACTTCAAACTACATCCACAGCATGCAGCATCGTCACTACATACACAACACACATGCAATAACAATTTTATAACTATGATATACCTTTGACTATAATGGGATGACATACTGAGATATAATTTGGAAGTGAACTAATGGTTTAACCATTTCATGTTTTCTTTTTTACTTTAGATAAAACATTTTGATGATTTTTTGCACAAATTGGTTGATTATAATTGTAAGGAAGGAATTCAGCAACTGGCAAAAATCGTAATAATAAGTATTTTAAGACATGAGGTTAAGAATGATCACTCCTATAACACGATCTGCAACAATGCTTTATTCTTAAGGGAACCAAATCCCTAAGATAATCCAACAGCGTCGTCTCAAATCTAAATTCTCAGTTTCATCATAAAACCTGTTTACACGGATAGATACCAAAGTACATCTCATAGACTAGATAAAGATATTAGATATATTATCAAGGTACATGTGTCAAAATAATAAAGTACAGTCCTTGAAGTTTTATTAGTTTCAGTTCAGTCCCTGTTATAAAATAAATAAATAAATAAATAAAATAAAATCTCACACAAAACTCAATTAATTCTTATTATTCAATGTATCAAAATAATAAAGTATATCACTTTTTATACTACACCTAAACAATTTCCCTAACCTAAATTGGACTCTAACAAGATAACTACAAATTAAAGAAACCAATCAAAATATAACCTCTAATTCACGAGCTTCCAAAGTCTTTTATATTGCTCTAACCAAGTTTTACGGACTCGTCCTATATCAAAATTTCATGGTTCACCAAAAGGCTAGTTACAACCATGTTCGGTGGCAAATCAACTTTACTATCTCGGAAAAGATTACATAATACAATGCAGGATCCCTTCGATGTTGCAATACAAGAAGCCCTAATTACTTTGAAAATACAAAACCACCCTCCTAAAAAATCCTTCTACTTCAGAAGTGAAGTACTGACCCTCAGCTCCAAGAGACTCAATTGCCTTTTGGGCAGCTTTATAATCATCTCTGAATCAAGGACATCAAAGACATTATAAAATGCTAATTCTCTCTCTGGGAAGCAACAAAGGCAGCAACTTTGAAAGAGAAAATTGAACGAGGTGACTGAGAGTTTACATCAGTTGGTGGGACGAGCAATCCAAGTTCATAATGTCAATCATCCTAATAATCATCCAAATTATGATTTAAAAAATTGTGTCCCAGCCTATTTTCTCATTTTTATTTTAATAAAAGAAAAAAAAATATTAATAGAAGAGAAAGGATATAACAAATGGAGAACAAGAAGTCCACCCTCAGCAGACTAAAAAATTAAAAAACAGAAAAGCATTTAAAAGAAAGTGCAACCTTCCAATCTCTACACAAATCAGTAACAAAGCTGCCTCTAAAAGCCCTCATAGCAAAAGCCCAAAGAGATGCAAGAAAAATAACCCTATTATTCAATAACTTAAAGAATAAGTAACTTTCTCTAAACAAACTAGTATTATACTCATTCCAAATTATCCACAAGATAGAAAAGAAGGCACACTTTCATAAAATTTTAGCATCACTCTTACTTCTAAATTCTTGAAAATGAATTAGTAGCATATCTTCCACCGTAACAGGACACAACCACTCCTCTCCTATTACTGCAAAGAGAGAACTTGATGTAGGACAAGGATGGATGAAAGAATAAAAGGAATTCAAATGGGATAAAAGAGACCAAAAGCCACAAAACACATGGCTTAATTCAATAATATCAGTCATTCAATAATTTATAATAATGATGGGTTAAACTGTTTATATAGAAATAAGAAAAACCCTAATACTTGGAGGCTAAGTAAAATATTATTTAACCTAATTAAATAAGGAAATAAAATTCTAGTAACTATCTACAACCTTAGATAATTAATATTCTAGATTATTCTACTAATACAATTAAATATACATCACAACCTTATCTACTAAATAAACTAATTACATTAAAATCATCCATAAATAATAATATAAAATAATAACCCAATAATATTAAATTTCTTTTACTTCCATCCTCATCATTCTCCTCTTCTTTGAAAAAAACTTGTTCTCGAATTTTGAAGTATAAAAGAAGCCACAATCCAAGAACCAGACTCTAAACATGCAAGAAATTTTGGTCCTCCTGGTAGACATATTGATAAGTAAAAAACAATAAGGTGTAAACGAAATCAATGACTTGATCGTTGGTTTTTTCATATAGATTATCAAGTTGGTTTGAGAATGCATCATCGACTTTCTGCTCGATCTCGCTCTTACTTATTGTATTCTTAACTTCAACTTTATCTTCATGTGACTTGTCATTGAGTTGCAAAATTTCTTCATTCGGCTCTTTCACTGCATCTTGTTGAACTTCCTCCTTAGGCTTGAATGGAATTAATTGGATAGTATAATGCTCATGTTTAAAAGAGTATATATCACCTTCTTCATGATCCACATCTAAGCATTCAATCCAATCTTGACCCAATAAAATATGTGCAACATTCATGGGTATAACATCGCACCATACTAAATCAAAGTTACCAGATACTCTCGTAGACATAGCGTACCACGTAGTGGTACTTGCTTACCCAAACAGGATACTCTTACGTACTAATACACTAAATTTAAAGTATCGAAAATTTTCTTTGTTGTTAAACTATAATTGCATAAATATCAATATTATAATTAGTATTGGTTGCTCAAACATTACATTTGTATAAAAATATTTATGAAACACTAACTTGTTGATTCAACTAAAAAAAATCTATAAAATTTAGGTTTATTACATTAAGATTCTAAAAAAAATCCTAACTATAAAAACTTATATAAATATACCCTGACGTATTACGTTGTAGTCATATAGCGTACTGCGTACCCGTATTCGTGCCTTTTACCGGAACATATCACGTTTCAAGTAACATTGATCAAAATATATGTGCATCTGAATCGGAACTAAACATCTTTCTATAACATGAAAAGGTATTCATAATTATCACAGCGCCACGGCGAGTCATAGCGGTAGCCGACCGCCAGAATGCCTAGGCAACAAGGTGACCATCATGGTGTCTGTATGGCTACAAGTCATTCACAATGTATAATTTATATATTATTCATTTACTTCACAAGTATATTAGCAATAAAATTTCATATACATGAAAACCCAAAACATAACTATATGGAATACCATTAAAAGAACAAATATGTAAATTATGTTTTTATCACCGAATGTAAATTATTCTATTTATTCATACGTATCTTTATATTCAACTTCATAATTTATCATCTGATCATACTCATCTAATTCTAACTTCTATGTGATTATTCAAATTGGAAAGTGCTGGAGTAAGCAGAGTTTCTCATTCACTATATGCATATATTGTGAATTATATTGTGAATGTATACATACATATTGGCGGAGGGAAGAGCATCGAGGTAGGTCTGCTCGAACTGCGGAGGGCGCTTACAATGAGCTTGAGAGGCAAGATCTGGTCCCACTCTGAGGCGTCCTCCAGTGCCACAGTTGAGCTTCGATTCTCCTTACCAAATTCTTCAATCAGAAAAATCAACAAGTGTTGGTGTATAATTATTTTTGTAACTAATGTTGCTATGTAAATGTTGTTAAGGGTACTATTTTATATTTAAAATAGTTGATTTTGTAATGTAATTTAATATTTTTTATTTTTATTTTGTAAATTTGGGTCACACTTGAACCTGTATATCTATTTTTATGATGATAGTGGGAAAAGAGTGTCAAGGTAATGATACTAAATAATTAAAAGAAATGGATTGAAATGTTACCAAAATAGAATTGGATGGAACTGATAAACATCAAAAATTGAATTGAATTATTAAAATTCTAAGTTTTATTATTTTTTATGCCTAGTTAATATATATTAATTAAAATGATCAAACTCATATTACTGCATTCTGAGGCTCTTTTCTTTTGCATTGCAAAAATTCTAAAATAATATTTAATAGCTACATTGTTTATGAATAAAGCTAATATGTTTTGTATTAATTTCATTTAATTTATATTTTCTTCAAATATATCATTTTATGATAACAACTATATGTATAAAACTAAAACTGCCTCAATGAAATTACAACAATGATATTTTCTTTTCCAATGGATAATTCACTCGCTCAATTTCTCTCTTGGTGTATTATTCTCTCTAAGTTTTTATTTAAAATTATACTATCAAGAACAAGAATTGAATTTGATTGAATTGTTACCAAAATACTTAATTACTAAATACTTACAAACTCAAAAGTGCTCCAATTGCGTTCACAATCGAAAGAACAACAAAGGCCGATGATTCACTTTCCAAACTTTGCAAGCTCAATAGCACAACAGTTTTATTATGCTATTATTTTATACTCCATTTGTTCTAAATAAGATCAACACCTCTTATTTTAAACTACATTCATTCTAAATTTAAAGATACATTTTTTTCTTACGCTCTTAAAAAAGGTTATATTTTTATTTTAGTATAAAGTGGAATGCTATTCCTAATTTGATATTACCTTTAAACATTTATAACAACCCTTATTAAATCTTTTAGCTAATACAAAAGCTATATTTTGACAATATAATATTATCTTCAAAAGTTGTCATTTAAATATGTAACTCTAATTTTGAAAATGAGGGAGTAAGAGACGAGAAAAAGAAAACATTTTATGAACAAAATTTATAACTTCCTTAAAATCAAATTTGAGTCACAATATGATAGGGAAAAACACCATCAATGATATGGGAGAAAATTGTTATATAACGGGCATTCGTGTCACTTAATGTTTAGAATTTTAAAAAGTTCGAGGTAAAACAAATGTTTTTTTTAATTTATTGTAAAAAAATCCTAGGAAAATGAGTTCTTATCATGCTTTATGAAGTTAGAAATAGGAGCATCATGAAGTGAAGAAATACGATACACACGATTAAAAATAAGAGAAAAATGGTTATCTCCTAACAAATAATCCTCCCAGAATCAAATTCGATGATCATCCCCAACTCCGTATCTCAAATATCGAATAAAGGAAGTATAACCTTGGGAGATAAATTTCCAAAGACTTGCATGCGTAACATAAATCACGGACCTAGCATCCCACCTATTCAGCATGCCAAGCTTAATCTTAATAATCTTATGCCAAAGGAAATCTCCAAAGTCATTTACCAACCAGAGCAACATTCTTGATGACCAAATTACCCACCCCCACCCCCCACCTGCTTAGAAAAACACTGTTTTTCACCCAACCAAATGATCCTTTCTCTCATCACCAACTCTTAACCAAAGAAAATACCTCATCAACTTCTCTAGGGTGTGTAAGCTACACTAACTGGGATACTAAAAAGAGAAAGATAATACAGGGGTTCATTTTCTCACTTACAAAATCTAAACAAGCAAATTCTAAAATTAGTCAATTTACAACATCTAAATGGTATATCATTTTGATTGTCCCTCAAAGTGCAAACCCTATATCTCTCCAATTTTATAATTCAATTTATACAGTGTATTAGACACATTTCAAATGATTTATATATCCAACATCATCCATTACTCATTACAGAAAAAACAGAACTTTCTAATAATAATAATAAATGAATAATTGAAGCTCAACTTATTATATACACGTGTATATATATATATAATGCAATGATTTTATTTGAAAGAAAAAAAAAAAGCTACATCAACTAATTGAATGTAATACTGACCAACTGAAGACCTGGCCAACAGAATTGAGACCCACTGAATGAAGTCCACCAAGAGCAATGCTTTTCACAGAATCCAAATTAGGGTTCAAAGTAGGCACAAAAACCGGGTTCTCATGACCGAACCCAAGGCGGCCGCCATCACCTTTTCCCCAAATCCAACACTTACCCTCCACCACCAATGCGGAATGGAACAACCCACAAGAAATACCCACCTCCGCCGTGGCCCCGCCGTCCGGCATCGATAGACGGCCGGGAATCGGAGAAGAAAGACGGAAAGGAGGGAGAAAAAGGGAGGCTACAGGACATGGGTATATCTTAATTTCCTCAATTCCGCCGCCGAGTTGGCCGGAGTTGCCTCTGCCCCATGAGAATAGCTGGAGTGTGGCGGTTTCTTTGTCAGTATTTGAGGTGTGGAGAATGGGGATTTTGGTTGAAATGGAACGGTAGAACTGAAAACGAGAGGGGAAATGGGAGCGAAGGCGAAGTGGGATTAAGGAATACTGGGGCATTGTGAGGATGAAGTGGGATTTGAGTTTATAGAGTTGAATGATCGAGTTCAGTTTAAAATGTGTACTGTGACAATTTTTGCTGAGAGCGACCGACGGAAGTTACAATTTTTGGTACCCAGTGTGTTTTCGCTTTTGGAAAGAGAAAGATGAGAAAATAATTTAAAATTTATTATCTCTACATCATAAAAATGTCTCAAACACAAAAGATTATGCCGTTCAAAAAATTATTTAGAGTACAGAATTTAAATTTAAAATATTATACAAAAGTTATTTATGTCTTAAAATTATACAAACAAGCTCGCACGACCAAGTTTGAGAGAATAATTTTAATTTTTTGCTATTTTTAAAAAAATATATATAAAGTTATTATTTTAATAGATAATAATTTTATTTTTTGACAATTTTTGTATGACATGTGAATGCCAATTTTTACCATCATATACTATAATGTTTTTAACTTAAACATTTAGTGGTTATTTTCATCTTATATTTAAACTGAGTTGTAAGCTAATGAATTCATCCGTGCATCAATATTTTAATTGTAGGATATTGTTTTTACCTTCTTATATTTAGTATCAAATGATTTATACAAAATGGTTCATAAAAAAGAAAGAGTCACATAAGATTTTATAAGAGGAAGAAATGAAGAGGTGATATGTAATCTGGAAAAATAAAGAGTTGTGATACAAAAAACAAAAAAGTAAAGTGTTCTACAAAACGAACGTCCACAACTCGTCGCTAACTTAGTTTAATGAGTCTTGATCAACCGTCAACTCATTTAAGTCAACTTGACCAACCAAATTAACTCACACAATTGAATGTCAATTATGTATCATGCTTTTAGATATAAGGATTGAATATATGATACATTAATTTTAGGAAAAGGAAGAATTATATAGTACTACTGTTGGATTTTTATATAATCCAAACATATTTGATTATTATTTTAGAAAAGATATGTCTATTTGATTAGATGCAAGTGATTAAGCATCATATATCTTCATTAATAGACGCAAATGTTTTTAAGATTATGTTTATTGGCATATATGTGAATAATATTTTAGTACATGCATTTATGTTGCCATATTTTAAATTGATGATGACTGAAAATTAATGTATATTTGTAATAAGTATGTGGTATAAAATTCTTACGATAATCATTACAAAATATTTTAGTTAGGGATCTAACTTGTTAGGTAGATTTATGATCATAGAATAGCCATGTAAATTTTTATTGTTGAAGACTAGCCGAAGACTTTTACTAAATTGTCTAAGTAAAAGCTGAAGAGCTCTAAGATCGCTGAGTAGAAGACAATTTCGTTCAATCGAGCGAACTTTGAGATCGTTTAACAAAAGAGTGAATGTAGAGCTATATAGCAGAAGCCACTGAAGGAACGTAAAATTAATATAATTTGGCAAAGTCACTAAACGATTTGAAGAACGACTTTATGATTGAACACTGAGAGTATACACGGACAAATTCGTAGGATGTAACAATCTGACAAGTAGTGGCAGATCAATGACTAAGGTCATGTGATCTTGACTAACATTCCCAAGGTTGATATTATTCGTTATAAGTCAGCGACAAATACAAAGGACACAACTCAACTTTTCCTCCTAATAACTAGTTATACAAGGGCAAGGACATACGTCTGCTATTGCATCGAATGCAGTACGATTGAAAATGACATATTGTGGTCCAGCAAACAAAATTTAAAATTAAAGGAGTTATTCATTGACCAATGTCCCTGACAATTTAATGTAACGTAACAATTCAAGGGACAAATTCTAAAGTGCAATTCTAAAAGAATTGTTACATCAACACTTAACAACTACTGAAGTTTTAAAATCTGATGCTCTAAAGAAAAAGTGTTCAGTTTCACTCTACGATCACAAGAATAGATTTTTTACAGCTAAGTTATTTAAGTGAACTGTTTATTGCAACTTAGCACCACCTCACACAAACATTATTCTTAGTGATTCTATACAGATCTTAGTGATTTTTGTAAACCAAGTCTTTGTGACTTTGACGAATTATGTGTGAATCATTGTTGTAATAGTTTTCAGTGAACTGTGATTTTTGCAACTTTATACCTTCCTTAGATCATCATCCCTATTCTCGGAGCATAAGAGAGGACTAGGAGACTTGTGCTCTGAATCTCTTAAATTTTTTTATGTCATTTACTCTAGTGCTTTATAGTTGTACATTATTTTTCCAGTACTTTATGTCTGTGGTTGTGCTCTACAATTACATTAAATTCAGAATTTAGCATTTTAATTTAATCTTTGAATGAGTTTTCTAACTTATTCTGCTGTGCATAAATTAATTAATTGTTGACTTGATCATATTCTACCTTTCAGTTTTGATGATGACTTGCCAAAAAATGAGCTACACGATTATTTGTGTTTTCAAGATTTAATGAAGTATTACAAAAGTAATGTTGGATTCTATTAGGGTATTTCAAAAGTCAATCTTTATTTTAATGATTACAAAGTTAATTATAATTCTTGATCTTAATGTTAGATAGGGACAAAGTCATTTAAGGAAGAATTCAATCAATTTAATTTGAATGCGGTTTAAGTGTTTTTATTTCTTTTAGGTAAAAGACTTTACCCAAATTGGTAGTATCCTCTCCATAAATTTTATGTACATTATGATTATACATTTTTATCTTTGTCTTAAATATACTATGTATATTATTTTTTTATGAATTTGTATATCTATTTTAAGAGGTACTACTTTTCTTGAATATTATTTTTACTAACTATTTATGCTTAACTTCATACCAAAAGCAGTACTATAAAAATATATATTTTGTACATATATATTATATGTATATATAATTAAATTTGGGAACTTATATATATATATATATATATATATATATATATATATATATATATAGAATGGATCAACAACATACCCTCTTAAACAACATACCTAACATACCCCCTTTAGCGACGGACCCGGCGACGGTTTGGTCCGTCGCCATAGGTTCGTCCGTCGCTAAATGTTTTAGAGACGGACAACAAAATCCGTCTCTAAAACATTTAGAGACGGACGAACCTATGGCGACGGACGAACCTATGGCGACGGGTCCGTCGCTAAAGGGGGTATGTTAGGTATGTTATTTAAGAGGGTATGTTGTTGATCGGCTCTCTATATATATATATATATGTGTGTGTGTGTGTGTGTGTGTGTGTGTGTGTGTGTGTGTGTGTGAGAGAGAGAGAGAGAGAGAGAGAGAGAGAGAGAGAGAGAGAGAGAGAGAGAGATATGTATATATTGTTCTATAATATATATTAATACTTTCTCCGGCCAATATTGGTAATTAAGGTAACATGCAAGTAGAAATTGTTATGAAGTGACCAATGTAACTAACTTTGTTTTAACTTTCCGGCAAGTATTTATATGTGACCAACGATCACATTGGATGAACCAGGGCCCACTTTATTATCCTAAACGACATAAGTTAAATAGATAAAAATAATTATTTATTAATTTATCCTTAAACATATTATATCTTAGTCAAACATTAAATCAATCATATCACAAATGAGTGGCTCAAATCAATTCACTATCTCTACAAATTCAAAAATCAATTAAAATAATTAATACTCATACCAATGGCAAGTAAAATTTATACTCTCTTTTTTTATTGCCTTAATTTGTGTAAAATTTATCCTTAAACCATTTTTTTGGGAATTGAGAGAATATTCGAGCCAAGTTAAAATTGAGTAGAGTTTTTCAATTATAATAACAATCCAAATCGAAATTGAATAGGATTTAACCTTCCAAGTTGAATTTGAGCACTTCTTTGCCCAATTCAGTTTGACTTGTTTTCGACCTTGTGATATCATAACTTTAAAACTAGCGATTTAAATTATAAGAGTAAACATGAAAAAAAAATATATCCTTAATATTTAAAATCTTTGCAAATTAGGAAAGTTAATATATCCTCAAATATTGTTTCCCGCCAGTCTATTTTTCCATACACATTACACCCCTCTACTTAAAGAAGCTTTCCCCAATGACCCTATCTGCTATTGTAGAATATAAACTAAATCACCGCACTTTTAAGTCCAAACGGAGCCAAAATATACTTAATACTAGGATTGATTTTCAAAGGACACGAGTATGCAGTTGAAAAAGCTCAAAAGAGCCAATCCAAATATCCAGTGTGTGCAATCTCTATATATGCTCATTTAACCGTGTTGCAGGCTGTGGCATTAGTTATGTAGCATTCATGCAAAGCAGCATAGACTTTCACCAAAAGAACCATTTCTTCGGAGTGGAACTTTTAACACGCTCCTCCTTCCTCTTTCTCTATTCCCTGCTTCAAGCTCTCCAGCCTTCTCCTGCACAGTGCTCTATTTCAGTATTAGACATGCATAATCACAAAGCAAAGTTTACTCATCCTGAAGTCTTAAAACACAGAGCAAACATTAATAGAAATCCTATTTATTGAGTTGCCAATGAAGAAAACACATTCTTCAACTTAAGGATGTGTTTAAATATTACTTGGTATCTGTAAGGCGACCATGCAAACTCCATCTCTGGCGAAATCCTTCCATGCCTTCAATTCCACTAGCAAGAATCAAGCGCCTAGAATGAACAGATTAATAACATAAGAGATCCTTTGGTATAAATTACTGTGCAGCACATAATCTATGAATAATTGAAGATTTTACACAAGTAAAATTAGCCATGGCATAGTTTAATAAAATTATATATATATATATATATATATATATATATATATATATATATATATATATATAATAAAAAAATAAAAAAAAATTATTAGTGTATTGTCTAGATATAATTTTAGTTTCAAAATTTTCACTTTCTGAGACTAGATCAAATATTCAATTGGCGAGGACAGTAGTCCTAAGCCAATAAAGGACTAGGTTCAGTTCAAAATGTTTGTTAGAGCTCTTGTCCACCAATAACTGATCCTAAAACTTCTAATTGTACATAGAGCAACACTGAAACTATCCTAAATATTCAATGACTTCAAGAAAGCAACAGGAGGAAGGCCCGAATCACATATGTGAATAAGAATCTTCTGCAAAGAATAACCTTCTCTGTTCTCAAAGGTAGTGTTTAACAAAGAAAACAATTTGCATTGACCTCCGTTTGACTGGTGGACAACGAAACATATTAAAGAGTGTTACTGCCTTACTGGTATTATATGATACATCCGCACTAGGGCGTGATTGATTTAGAACCATATTCTTCTCTTGTTCATCAGCCTTTTTTCTAAATCCATAAATACTAATCCATCAATATTAGTCTGTAAAGCAACTTTTTAAGCCTTTTAAGAATAAGTACTTTGCTCCTAAAAAAGCAAATAAATTAGTCAGATCATAGCATCACCAGATATAAATGAGATCTCAGCAGATATGAAGTTAAAAGCAAAAAACATGTTCAAATAAGAGTGATATTCATATTGCATTCTAAAGATTAAGGGAGGTCGTTCTTCTCACATTTGAATTTCAGTTTACCAGATATTAAGCTGCTGCAGTTCTACACTTTTTAAAAAAATGTCTGTCGGAAAACAATGACAAAATCTCACATCTGATAACTACATCTGGGAGATAATAATATTACAAAAAGAGAGAAATTGAAAGTGATTCTCACCATTTAATGTGTATATGCAACATAGATGTGATGTCATAATCAAACAATTGCAGTTTTTGTCAACATTTCACATTAAATGAGTAACAATTAAACATGAGTTGTTGTTCTAAATTTGACACGAGTAAAATGTGCAAGACTAAAATACCTCTCCAATGATGTGACATCTGATTCTAGTTGATATGCTCTTTCCTTTGCTTCATCAATGGGCATCGATAATCCCAATTTATGCTCACTATCTTGTAGCCGTTGCCTTAGTTCCTTATCCTATAAATGTAACAATGAGAAACTAAGTCGCACTTTACACCATATACAAAACTTAATGTTGCTTTAGTTTTTTATCCTACAAATGCAAACAGTGTGGGATCAAGTAACAATTTACTGCCCTTTTCACGTGCGAAACTTGACATTTGAAACCCTAAGGAAAGAGGAAATGCAATTAGCCCTAATTAATGGTTAGCTCACCCTTTTCTCTGCACACTGCCGGTATAAAGCAATCTCATCTTGACAGAATGGCTCAATATCATTTATTTGCAAACCTATAACATAATGTCAGAGTTGAAAAAGCTAATATGTGTCACCAAATTAATAGTTAACCATCAAAAAAATGATAAAGAGAACAAGGGAGAAAGGCAGGGAAGGAAGGCTTACACAAAAACAAGTTCCTCAAAATCCCATCACACAGATCAACACCTTCAAGAACGTGCGACGCAATTTCTTGGGGAATGACTGGTGAAGGTAGTCCCATCATCAGATCATCACCAACCAAAATAGTTTCCTCCATAGTTGGCTGTGAATCAACTAAAACCCAAAAAAGTAACAAGCAAAGTATAATCAATAAACAGTCCCCTTTCACTTTTTATGTTGCTTTTAGTCTTCTGATTTAGCTAACATTTGATACCATGTCTTTAGTGAGAGGTGTGACATGGTGAATTAGTGAATGAATATATAGAAGAAAAATTAGCTAAGACAACTGAACCCTCAACTGTGAGCCGGAATGAATTCAAACAACTAATAATAAAAATTGTCAAAACATACTCAACCTATTGGCCTCGGATAGCTAATACTACAGCAAACAAAATAATCAATACACAAACTTAACCTGTTTTCCCCAGAAGTGAGTTTCATGAATTCAAACTTGTAATGTGAAGTTAAGGAGATTCTTTTAGCATATCTCCAAGAAAAAAATTCTCATGGAATAGGGACCCACACTATTTCACCATCAACTGAAGATTGGATCTTATAAAGATGATCCCCTTAGGATCACAGAGTAAAACTCCAGAAGATTTATAACATCCCACAAACATTTTCATTCATTTTGATGCAGGACGAGCCTGCGAGACATAGTTGGAGAATATAAGAGGCTTTAGAAGCCCATAGAAATAAAAGAAAATTCTGGAAGCTATGTTTTATTAATTTACTTTATTTATGAATTTAGGTAGTTATATTATTAGAATCCAATTTTTGTTAGGAAAGTGGTTTAGCACCGTTATAAATAAGGATCTACTCTATTATTTTATATATATTGAATTATAAGAATTGATTGAGAATTTTTGTGAGAAATATCTTGTGAGATATCCTTATCCCAAAACCCGTCCCTTTTATTTGGTATCAGCGCGATGTTTTGTGCCTTCAGCTTATAAACCATATCTATAGTTCATTGAGTTGGTGCAAGAAACTTGTAGCCGAATACATTTCAATGTTATAGTTTGCCTATATAGTTCAAGTTCCGTTGGTTGAAAAAGTTTTAATATCCATGTACTTGTTGAATCCAGAGATTACAGGTGGTGTCATATCTGGTAAACTCTCGCTTATTGATGATGTCATTCAAGTCACCATTCAAATAAAGGATAAATTGAATAGGACAACTTATGTTAGACCTCCACTACCACTACAAACTAGAAGTGAACATACTTTTGTGGAGTATATTAGAAGCAGACCAGTTGAAAAGTCATCAACAAACCTTCCAGCTACTAGCCAACCTAATTGCACTCCAGTTTCTTCTCAAGCTAGTAACAACCCTTAACCTAGTCATTTCAAAGATATGGGGAATATATTTTTTGATTGTCCGTCTCCATGGATTAAAATTACCACTTCCCCTATTAAGCAAGTTGCTATAGTTGAAAAGGATCTCGGCAATACATCTTTGCACGAGGAAGTTTGTAAGCCTGACGATGAATACGAGCCTGATGAACGGATTTGGATGTTGATGCTCTTTTAGAAGAACGGTCGTCTTCGACCTTTACATACTGTCCACAAACACAAGGATGATCCTAAAATACATGATGGACAAAGTATGCTCTCTTGTTTGATATGGCTAACTGCACTGATGTTTTTTAATGAGGATGCAGTAAAGAAAAACTTGTGAGCCACATCCTTAACCATATGATGTAGCATGGATTACCAAAATAAAGTTAGGAATACCTAGAGATTTTTGATAACATTTTTCGTTAGCATGTTTAGACATACTGTTAGGGTTAATGTTTTACACATTAAGATTTGTACATAATTTTAGGGTGTACATCACAGTTGTCACGAAGCCACGCCACGGTGAGACGTGATGATAGTTGATTGCCAGGATGCCTAGGCGATAAGGCGTCCACCATGGTGCCCGTATGGCGACAAGTTATTAACGATGTGTAATTTATATATTATTTATTTTACTTAAAAAATATATTGAACAATAAAATTTTAAATGCATTAAAATTCAAAATATAATAACTAACATTATGAAATATACTTAAAAACACAATTATATAAATACTTCACAATCAAAATTCAAAAATAAAACACTTAACATTAAAAACTAGTAGAACAAGTCAACAAACACTACGTAGAAAATAAAGAATCAACCAATTCAGCACTCTTCACACATTACAAGTCTAATAAATAATAAAATAACAACACATGGAAATCCATGGGTTATGATGATGAGTCATGGGTAAAAAATGACTATATTCATTTAACTTGGGTCAGCTATTGAGGCGTGAGCCTTGGCAGCTTGGCGTCTAATACGTCACCTTATTCTTCTCTAGCGTCAGGACGCCTAGGCGACGCCATGACAACTATGGCGTACATGAAAATGGGTGCGGACCTAATTCTACAAAAAAGTACAAAATTACCTTTTAGGTAGTTTTACAATTACCTCTGAATTAAATTTTGGATCAATCTTCACCAATAACAACGAGATCATCACACACAACATGGTAATTATGCTAACACTTATTCAATTATCAAATGCAACACCAAATACACTTTTACTTGTGCTATTGACATTGCCAAATTTGAAGCTCACGCCGATTTCATTGGGATCCACTGTAATTCCTCTTGTGATGGTGTTTTCAAGTTTTTAACTTGACGGATTAGGTTCTTTCTAACGGTATGCAAGACAAGCCCCCGAGTCATGGTTAAAGTAATATAAGAGGTTTTGGAAGCCTAGAGAAATAAAAGAAAATTTTGAAAGTTGTATTTAACTAATTTACTTATTAATTTTGGTAATGATCTTATAAGAATCCAATTTAGGATAGGAAAATTGTTTAAAATTACTATAAATAGATTTAAAAGTATTATAAATAGATATATTCTATATATTTACGTACATTAAATTATAAGAATTAATTGATAAATTTTGTGTGAGAAATTTTTTTTGAGATATCCTTGCCCCAAAAAAACTCATCCCTTTTACATTTCCACCCTACTCAACAACACCTGGGAATTGGGATGTAGAACTCTTCCTTCCCAACAGATGGTTGAAATATGTATGCCGCTCCTGAACTTAACTTGATTTTGTGTTATTTATAGTATGGATGCTACTAAATCTTTACCACTCATTTTTCCTTTCTGTTTTTTCTCCTTTTTAGTATAGAAGTTCAAATACTTCTTTTTTTTCCTTGACAAGATGTTAGAAGTTTGAATATAACTCGGGGGACAAACCTCAGCCCTATCATCTAGAATGGGTAGGTATACAACCACAAAACATTGGTCTTTATTTCCATATTATTCGCGTGACTTTACAATGTAAACTGTGTTATTCATCCAAACCAACATCACTTAATTATGCTCTTCTGGCTATAATGCATTAAGCTTGCTTTTTATTTCTAGAGTGCTTTACTTTTTAGAGGCTTTAAATACTCAACTATACTCTTTGATTTGATTTCATAGCTTCCATCTTAGGTTGTGACCAATTAGTTCCACAATTTCCTAAAGTATTGATCTATTCGATTGAAGTCCAACAGACCTCTCTCCACCATTTTCCCTTAACCTGATATGTAAGACTCAATGGATAGATCAAATATGCAAGGATATGGAAAATTGATTTTCATTTTAATATGACATTAAGGACTTAGTTATCCTTATATTCGTAGGAATTCCATAGATTCCACTAAATAATACTATGTTCCAAAAGAGATACATTTTAAAACAAAGACTTTTACGGAAATATTTTTTTTCTAAACATATCTCTAACATGAGCTAGAAATGTAGTAGTAGTAGATGCATTATAATATTCAATCAAAGAACAAAACGAATGGCATATTAGGAACTTGATGTCACTTTTTATAGTCAAGTAATAAAAATGTAGCTCTAATTTTGGAACGGACAAAAAACGAAAATGTATCTCTAATTTTGGAATGGAAGGAGTAGATAAGAATTCCAAGTACTCAAGAAAGAACTGTATCATATGACTATTGTATTTCATGGACGTTCCAAAGTGGATAATCTTGGTTCTACCTAACAGAGATGCACGTTAAAATTTAACCAACACTTTGATTTTACAAACATGCAATTTTATAGAAGTATAAATATAAACAGTAAAATGAAGGTTTCAGCTTATAATTTAATAAAGGGATTAAGGACCTGTTTCAAATAGTTATATAAGGGTTTCCGATAATTAACTCTACCGTAGATAGGCTAAAAGTCATATGAATGTATAAATAATAGACAACATGTTATACGTAGTAATTGATAAAAGTTCAAAACCCATTGCACTCAAAAGTACATTATCATTTCACCAAAACTCACAGATGTCAGAAACAATTTTTGCAATTGAATTCAACATATGGGGTGGAGAAAATATTTACAATTCAAAAAACAGTTAAGTCCACAAAAAAACAAAAAAATAAAACAACTTATTTATATCCATATTTCATTCAGAATAGACCTAAACAAAATCATCTTAACGTAGGTTACTCATTCCAAATTTGAACCGAAAAATGAAATAGATATGCAGCTTGTTTTGGTGATAAATGGTTAGCACGTGGTAGAACTTTCATGATTGTGTACCGAAAATAGGACAACAAACACAGAAAACAGTGAGTTAGTTCCTGACAAAAGAATAACCAACAAAATAGTTGGAATTATAAAAATCTCTAAGCCAAATAACAGAGAATAGAGAAAAATTAAAAAAAAAAGATAATGGTTAAAGTTTAGCATACCATCCATGATTGCTTTGCTTTTCCCAGGTCCACTGACGAAAAATTAAATTAGTGCTATGGAGGAGCTGAACTGATACCGAAAAGTGAGAATAAAACCCCATATCAGAAACTTAAAAATTCTAAGAGCAGACATATACATACACAAACTTCCATTTATACAGAGAGAAAAAAAATTACCGGCCAATATGAAGCGTTAAATGCTGTGATGGATGTATAATTTTCAAATAATATGATACAGAATTGAGAGAGGAGGCTTGGATTTCAGTTATGATTTCAATAGTGTTGGCTGCAGCTGTAGGTTTATCATAAATCAGTAGAGCAGACACCCACAAAGGTGTTTGATGAAAATCCGCAGAGAGAGGAGTTAAAAATAAACAATTAGCAAGTAATTCCAAATACGCCCAGTTTGCGGTTCTGCCCCGAGCCAGGGCTTATAAGGTCATCCCGGCCCGAGCCACTGTCCTTGAGTGGACTGGACGAGGCCTTCCGCTCTTTGAACAGGTGAATCAGAACTACACATCCATATAATGAAGTATTATATACCTTAGATATTTACTAGTCAATTAGTCCGTGTGACAGTGTGAGAGAGACATTATTTTTATAATAATATTAGAGGTCTTAAATTTTTAATCTAAAAGAGTGTTTTAAATGATGTATTACCATAATATTAATTAGATAGATATTATATGATTAATTATAACATAAATTATAATTAAAATATCTAATATTATGTAATTTTCACACTCATGAGGCAAAAACGTTGAGATCCCTATCATTACACTCTTATTATTTTTTTGTCATTTTACAAATTTTTTGAAGAGTGTTGTCATGTGTTACAATAAATATATGGCAAATTACAATTGCGAAACTTATTAATACATGAAATTGGTAAGAATTATAGGAGGACTTAGTTATTACACTTCTGCACAAAGATTATCACTAATACTTGTGACATCTTCAAATTCAGACATCACTACCTTGAATTTGGTGTTCACGCAATAATATAAACAATCACTACTAAACAACATTTAATACTAATGCGAAAAATAAATAAACATATGTTGTTTATTACAATGACTTTTTAGTCCCAAGGTCTACAACTTTTACCAAATACATACATCTCAAACTACAAAAGGTTATCAAATAGTTCATATTACAAAAGTTATGACTATCAAAAGATAAACAGATAATCAAGTAGTTAGTTTAATTAGACTTCATCTTTCCCTTGCCTTTATCTTTACCCGACCCTTCAGGTTTAACTGCGAAATATTTTATGACATAGCAAGTATGAGCAACTAGTTTGCTCAGCAATTTTAAATGAATAACAAGAATTATGTTATAAATGAATATGAATATCAACTGAATGATTTAATAAAAGGAGTTCAATAATGAATAATAGAATCAATGCACAAAATAAAGAAGTGACAATTGGTTATTTAACTGCTGGTGGTCAAATGAACCATAAACTACTATTGAGGAAATCAATCACTTGATTGACCCTCTTAGGTTACTTTGTCAGAATTGTACTTGAGGGAATCAGCCTCTCGTACCATATGTATATGCATTACATTTATTCTGTTTGTATCGTTTGTTCGATACTTAGGTTATTCCCCATTATGAGTTGTTCTTCTTCTCAGTCTAAGAATCCGTACCACAATTGTTTGGATAGCTTTTAAAATAAAATTCGCATAGATCTAGCCGAACAAGTGGCTTAGACTTTTTCTTTAATCAATTCATAACTCAAGAATGGAATATGAATTCAAATAATATATGTGATTTGCAATAATATTATTGTGGAATAACTTGCAATATAATATAAGTTCAAGATTTAAGAATTAATACAATGATATTAAAAAGAGTTAGGAAACTTGCTCAATATAAATTTGAGTAAGGTTAAAGAACTTGCTTGTCCGTCGACTTATGACTAATTCGCTTAATTTAAACTTATATTGAAGACCTAACATTAATAACGTTGGCCTATCAATTAATACAGCATATAATCGTGCACTTTCAACACTTACCTATGCATTTATCTAGCAAATAATTAATCACATAACACATAATTTTATATACTATCATTAATCGTATAAGACACTTAATTGATCTTATGTTAATGCTTTAATTAATCAATATTATTTTTTTTAAGTGTTAAACACTTATTAAACTCTTAAACAATTTACTATCATTGTTTAAATAAAATCTTTTTTTTATTAACTCTATCTTCATTTAATTACTATTTAATATTAGTTAAAAAGTAATTAATTAATTACCTTTAGTCATTATTTAACAATAGATAATAACTAATTATGTTTATTTATTATTTAAAGTTAATTAAATAATAAAGTATTAATCTTAATTGCCTTATTATTTAATATTAATTAAATAATAATTAACTTATTAATTATCCTAATTTATTATTATTTAATAAGAAATAATTAGTTTATTAAATTTAATTATCTTTAATTATTATTTAATATTAATTAAATAATAATCAATTAATTAATTATCCTTATTTATTATTTAATTTTAATAAAAATAAATAAATAATTAGTTTATTAACCTTAATTATCTTTAATTATTATTTAATGCTAAATAATAATTAATTAATTATACTTACTTACTTACTATTTAATCTTAATTAAATAATAAATAATTAGTTTGTTAATTTATTCTTCATTTAATTATTATTTAATTTTAATTAAATAATAATTAATTAATCAATTACCCTTACTTATTATTAAATCTTAAATAATAAATAATTAATCTTTCTTAAATTATTATTTAATGTTAATTAAATAATAATTAATTGCTTAATTATATTTATTTATTATTTAAATAATAAATAAATAATTTATAAATTTTATCTGTCTTTAATTATGATTTAAAATTAATTAAATAATAATTAGTTAATTACTTATCTTTATTTACTATTTAATTATCAATTAAATAATTAATTTACTTACTTTATCTTTCTTATATTATTATTAAATACCTAAACCACATATTTAATATTTAATAATAATTTATTAGTAATTTTATCTAATTACTAACTAATTAATAGCTAATTAGTGTACAATTTACACCTTAAATACTATTAAAAATAATTAATTTCTTAATTAATCTTACTTGTTATTTAATATTACTTAAATAATAGGAATTGCCAGTTTTATGATTTTTCAGAAATTAAAAATATTAATTTATCATTTTTTCTTTAGTTAGTAAGGTTTAATCATATTTTAATTATGGAAATTATCAAATGACATGCTAAAAATACAAACATATTTTTATAAAATACTACACGAAAAACCAAGCAACTTTCGTCAATGACCCATCGTCGGAACCGGTCATAATTCCGGTGAACCGGTCGCCGGAAAGTTCCGGTCGGTTCAAGAAAAATAAACCGGCAGAAACATTTACCAATTTCAGATTTTTGTCAAGTTTTGGGGTCTTGGAGAAAAACTTAATAACTTGAGTTCTATAACTCTGATGGAGCTCTACTAGGTATTGATGGAATCGTGACTTCCCGAACTACAATTTTTTGTGCTCAAAAACCATTTTTGGATAAGTTTTAATTTTGGAAATTTGGCTTAAAGTGGATTGTTCATGCAATAACTTGGACAGTGAGGTGTGTTTGGTTAAAAATGCATAACTTACTCATTTTAACACATTTTTGGGTGATTCTAAAGGGATTTTGTTCTTAACTTACCCATATATTCCCAGAAAATATTAAATCACAAAAATAATTTGTAGATTTCAAAATGTGCAATTTATTCGTACAACCTATGTTTTGTTCGTTGGTAAAAATATTTTCAAGCATTTTGCTAGATTTTTCTTCATAAACCCATACCACTACACATTTAAACCACATGACATCCTATATAAACATATCTAGCATGATTCTAAGCACAAAGAGCTCAAAGATAAAATTTCTACCATAAAATTTAAAAGAAAACTAAGATTAGGGTTTTTAAGAAATATTTTATACCTCTTTGACTTGTGAGCTACTTTTATCTTCTTTCCAAAGTAGATGATGAATTTAGATGACATCCAAGAACACCTCTTGAATTTTTTTAGCGTGACTCGGTAATGGCTCACAAAAGAAACTCACTAACTCACTTTCTTTTTGGTTAACTCACCGAGTTAACTCACTATTTACTAACTCACAATAAAAGAACTCTTTAGCAACTTATCAAACTTTTTCCCAAGTGAGCTAAGGCTCATATTTATAGTAGAAGAATTATATACATACAACCTCTATATCTACACATTGGACTTCAACTTTTCATTCCAAAAATGCTATCAAGTGTTGAGTGTTCCACACTCAAGCCTAAGAAAAAAAATCAAATGGATGAAATATTTGGACTTCATAGTACTCACCCCATTCCACCGGCCATACTCATTTTATGTCACATTTTAGCTTTATTTTTATTGCACAAATTGATAAATTAATGCCTTCTAGAAGCTTTGACAATTGGGTCAAAATTTGGGCTTTGAAATTTAATCATTTGGGCCACCTATACTCCTTTGATCCATTGAAAATGTTGGGCTACTAAATTAACTCACCCACTTCCTAATAAATTGGGCTAACTTAATTAAATATCAACCCACGAAGCACATTTCACAAGTCCCTCACTTAATTAATTGTTTGGGCTTGTTTAAAATAATTATAGGAACACTTTAATAATAAATTTAAATTTAATTTATATAATCCAATTAGACTTGTCATATTCAATATTAATTGAATATTTAATTAGGGTTCAATAACACATCAATCCCTTGATATTAAAAATAAAATCTTAGGTTAGACCGATAATTAATAATCCTTCATCGGATTTCCTTTAATTAAATTAATTTAATAGTCAAACATTATCAAATAAACAATCAAAAATCAAACCACCTCGTTAGACTTTAAATTAATTTACACCTTAATGTAATTAATTAGAAATTAATTTCCCAATTTTATTTATAATATAACTTGAAACTCTTGGTTCTTACATTCTCCCCCCTTTATAAGAATTCCGTTCCCGGAATCACAACATAAGGTCACTCAAAAAGATGCGGATAATTCGCTCTCATCTTTTCTTCAAGCTCCCACGTAGCTTCTTCAACTGCATGATTTCTCCAAAGAACTTTGACTGAATGTATGACCTTATTTCGCAACGTCTGCTCCTTCTTATCTAGTATTTGGACAAGAATTTCTTCGTATGATAAATCATTCTCGACTTGAATCGGTTCGTAGAATATCACATGCTTGTAATCAGGTTTATATGGCCGCAACACTGAAACATGAAACACGTTGTGAATGTGCTCAAGTTCAGGAGGTAAGGCTACCTCGTACGCTACTTCACCTATTCGCTTTAAAATTTCAAATGACCCTATAAATCTTGGGTTCAATTTCCTTTTCTTGCCAAATCTTATCTTCCCTTTCCAGGGAGATACCTTTAAAAATACAAAACTGCCAACTTCAAAGTATCGCTTCTAACGATACAGATCGGCATATTTCTTCTGGCGATCCTGAGCTGCTACCAAACGAGCTCTTATTATTTTGATCACATCAACGGTCTGCTACACCATTTCAGGTCCCAACAGTCTTCACTCACCAACTTCATCCCAACACAAGGGTGTGCGACATTTTCTTCCATAAAGTGCTTCGTAAGGCAACATGCCAATACTAGCATGATAACTATTGTTATACGCAAATTCCACTAAAGGTAGGTGATCATCCCAATTGCCCTTCAAATCCATAACACAAGCTTTAAGCATGTCCTCAAGCGTTTGAATCGTTCATTCGCTTTGCCCTTTGGTTAGGGGATGATATGCAATACTCAGCTTTAATTGTGTTCCCAATTTCTCTTGCAAACCTCTCTAAAATTTTGACGTGAAATGCAGATCTCTATCTGACACAATAAATATCGGCA
Source organism: Hedera helix (assembly GCA_947179155.2). Lineage (NCBI taxonomy): Eukaryota > Viridiplantae > Streptophyta > Magnoliopsida > Apiales > Araliaceae > Hedera > Hedera helix. The sequence goes on from OX359279.1 coordinate 12,362,940, forward strand.
CCCCATGCCTCGACACAATCTCCTTAACATACAGCTTGGCTAACTGCTCCAAATTATACTTGATCTTGATCGGTAAAAAGTGTGCAGACTTCGTTAAACGATCCACGATTACCCAGATTGCATCAAATCCCTTCTGAGTAACTGAAAGTCCCACTACAAAATCCATCATGATATGCTCCTATTTCCATTCTAGAATTTCCAACGGTTGTAGCAGTCCACTCGGTCTTTGATGTTCTGCTTTAACTGTGATGCCCCGGGATCCCACATTCCTTAATTATATCCGATTATCTCTGGATTTCATAATTATTAACTTAAAACCTTATTATCTGGAATCTCGTTCGTTAAACTTAACCTTTAATTCCTTTAAGTCCAAACTGTTGACCACAAATTTGGTCTATTTTTTTTATAACACTTTATCTTACATCCCTTATCTGCCTCAGGATCGTAACGTTTCTTACCTTTCATTAAACTTAGGTCAAACATTAATAATTACGACCGAGTCTATTTCATTTCATAATCATAATTTGTGAATAAATTTTGCCATAAACTATTTGCACATCGGCCTGTTTACATATATATCTGTTCCTGTTTGCTTGTACCTGTTTACATACATTCATCTATATCATACATATTCTGTTTATATAACTATGTAACATACATACACTTTTTGCTCTATGATCATACAAATCATATACATTTGTTTCTATCTTTTAGATTTAACATTTAAAATCAAACTAGTACATAATTGCTTCTATACAAATTTACATATATCAAATGTCCCCTATGTTCATTTAGGCAATCACGTTCCTTTACCTTAGCTGCACCGGAACCTCCAGCCTTCATGTACTTTACCTGAAACGTTAGTTTATAGCAAGAATGAGCATGAAGCTCAGCAAGTTAATCAGCTAACACCTTTCATGCTCACAATTCATAATATTCGTCATGTATCCTTTACCTTAACATATTATACTTAATGTCACGTAATTCATTTAGCAATTAAACCACATAGTTGCACATAAGGCACATTCAACTCGCATGCTATCACATAGCTCACATAGAATATCTAATTCACTTAAGTCTGAAAAACTTGCCTAGTCTGCATTATTTTACTTAACCTTTACTTTCCGTCATCCTTTCATATCCGTCTTGTCGGCTTGCTCATTTCGAGTGCTATCTGTAAACATACAACCTATATTCATTATTATAGGATCACAAACTTTACATAATTGATAAACGTAATTCATAAACATTAGACCATTCGTCTCTAATCATTTCACATGTGATGTATTATACCTTATGTAGGTTAATAATACATCCTCGCTTGCTTCCGACCTTTTTCATAACTTATAACACACTTTGGCTTACCTTTAAACATGTTACAATATGCCATTTATCATTTCATTATACCTTAACATCCTTTATTTTGGTTATTCTTTATCTATTTAGGGCTTACATAACTTATCCTTATCATTCCATATCAAAATATAGCTTTTCGGAAGCTAAATTTTTTTTCCGGTGCAGAGCAATTTCGCCCCGACGTTGCCAGAGCTCGCTGGCTGCGAAATCTCCTCAGGTATGAACAATACATTGCGCCCCGGTGCAATGTTTAGTACAAAACATTGCGCCTAGGCGCAATGTTCAGAATTAGAAATTCTAATTTTTGTCCTACCTTTGTCGATTTTTAATTCCTTCATCTTATATCCAATTGAGCTGAAATTTGGACCACATCTAGACCTTACTACCTAGTATTTTACAAAAATACTACTTGCCTCATTTGGCTTCTTAAAAATAGAAATACACTAGCCATTAAGAGGGCTGTTTAACATGTTTCAACACTTCAAAATTTTTTTAACTTCAAAACCAACTTTTTACCAGCTTTGTGATTTTTGGCCATAAGCTTTAAAACTCAATTCTAACACTTAACATAGTTCACTTAGGTCATAAATGACATGTCTAGACTTTCAAAACCATAAAATTCCGCACGAGGCGATATTTGTTCGTAAAAATCCATTTAGAGTCGAAACGATCAATTTCGATCGTTCGAAACTCATTTTCATTCAAATTCTCATCCGTTGATTCCTAAATCAACCTAAACACATGTAATAACATAAATTTAGATCATTTAACTTCATTTCATCTTTAACTCTTTAAAATTGCCAAAAATCACCCTTTGACGACATTTTTATCAATTTTACCAAATTTTATCATTTCCATAACTAGTGCTATTCTTGGCCCATCTTTAAAAAACTTGATTCTAACACCTCATTTACCACACATAGCACATAATTGACTTGCATAGGCCTCTAAGACATTTAAAACTTTTCATTTAAATTCATTTCTCCAAAAGTTTAGTTTTAGGTGTCGACGAACGTTTTAAAACGTTTAAAATCCACAATTATCGCCGTAGACACCAAATAACTTCAAAATCGACTCTAACACATGTATTAACATCAAACTTAGCTACTTGGCCTCATTTGACCTTCAATTACACAAAATGGCCAAAATTCACACATTGGTGGCATTTTTGCCAACTTCCCAAAACATAACTCTAAACCCTCTTTGAATTCTTGCACTATACACTTCATATACATTAACATATACCCATTCAGCAACATTATACATTTATAAAGCTTCTACGTGTATCTTCCAAAACACTTTACAGATTACGATTTGGTTTCCTCACCAATTATAGCCTAATATTCAAGCTTTCCTTAACCAAGTCACGCTTTCAAGTATTTATGAATCTTTAAAACTATCTTCCATGAAATTTCTCATGAATCAAACATATTTAACCTTTCTAACTCGGTTTTTAACAAACTACTAACGTATAACACATGATCATCCATTAAATCATGGTTTCTAACCTTAAACATGAACATGAATAACATATCACCTTTGTTCTATCACTTTCAAGCCTAGGGTTTTTCTTAAATCATAAACATAACACATAACTCACATGAAATTCATAATCAACCCTTATTTTTCAAGGATTCATGCATGGCTATACATAAACTTCCATTTAAACTCTTAAACTCTTAAACTTTAAAGTAAGAACATGATTATACCTTACCTGATGACCAACTTCTTGACATGGATAGCTTTCTCATGTCATGTTCTTCCATTTTTCTTCTTGCTCCTTGATCATTTGAGCTTCCTGGCTCATGGATTCCTAGCTTTTCTCCATAACTTCCATGGCTTCTCCCTAGCTTTCTCTCTCTTTCTCTCTCACGTATGACTCATGTTTTCTAGCAAAATGAAGAAGGAAATTTTCTTTGCTAGCTTAAATAGAACTTAACCCAAGTTGGCTTAATTTGACTTAACCATAGCTAACATTAACCAAGGGCGTTTTGGTCATTTCACACTTTAAGTTAAGGGTATAGTTGACATTTCATCATTTAGGACGTATAGGTCATTACTCAATTTGTCAAGGGTATTTTGGCCATTTTACCCTTTAGGACATAATGGTCATTATTTAAATTGTTGAGGAGCATTTTGGTCTTTTGCCACTTTTGCTAGAATTCCAATTTTATGCTATTTTCCATTCTAAGTAGCATTTATGCTTCCTTCTCTTTAATTCATTTCAAGCTTGTTTAAATCGGTTCTTCTTTCAATTGACCGACTAGGTCACTTGCTTTCCGTCGTGCCACATCCACATAGCCTCATTTTATAGCTTCATTTGCTAATTGGTCGCAATTCGAACACACATCTTCCTTTTAACCATAAATTACATTTCTTGATTCCTTTAAACCTTATTGGTTCCATATTTTGTAAATTTCCAATTTTCGACATTTTAATTAGTCGTAATACTCATCTTTTTCAATAACCCCTTCCTAGAGAAGCGAACCTCGACCACATTATCGAATTCCATCAACATATATCCTTTAAACTCATAATATCCTTTTATAACTCTTACGTCCTTTGATTTATTTACATAACACATATAATATAAATTCTTAACATTCTTGTATAAAACGTTCTTTCTACTCATGCTCGGGAGTATTACCTTTCCGTCTTTACACATCATATATTTGATCATCTTATTTCCATCCTTTTATATCAATTCTTAATAACTTCAAACTAAAAAAAAAAAATCACCAATCTTATTATTCCTTCTTATTTCCTTTATTTCTAAATTTTAATTCCTTCTATATATATCTTGCCAAATATACTTATATACATACATTCAACCTACCACATATGTCATATATAACACATTGATTAAATAATAATTCTTATTTAATCTCTCCTTATTACTTAATGTCATTCAAGCTAGGTTTTAACTATTAACCTTTACTTAATTAATCATAATCCTCATTTAAAATTCATGTTAAATCCTGGGATGTCACATTCACCCATTCTTCAAAAAATTTCGTCCTCGAAATTGCTGTGTACTCATATCATGCTCATTTGCAACATTCATATTTCTTTACATTCCATCAACATAATTAAGTTTTCAACTAACTTTTACATTCTCTTCTCTCTCTACCCATCTTAGCCTTTTCTAACATTCATTCCAGAAGATTGGAATGTCTTTCAGGAATCTTCACAATTATTCAATAAC